>JARKHS020035674.1:0-35737 GCA_030143305.2 Amblyomma americanum | reverse complement strand
ACTTACATCCAGCAGTTTTATGTTATGCATTAATCGGGATGCTTTCTTTCTTGTTTTAAAGCTAATTCAACCCTCTACAAATTTGCACAGTCACATTTTCCGCTTACTCATATTTATTACGCCTGTCGAAGGATCGAAGGAAGAAAGCTACGAAAAAGAGAGCGGGAAAAACAGCCGTATTAACTGCAGAATAAGCGTCGTCCATATCCTGCTCCACGGTCATCAATGTCAACTGGTCTCTCATCTGGACCAAGACTAGCGAGACCCTCCACGTTAGGAGAGAAGGGTATGGATAACTGGTGAGCTGAAATACAGTGGGGCAGGAAGAAAGACGATGATCAAGATGAGCATGGGGTTCGCAGAAATTCGGCATGCAGGGAAACGTTGGAGGCGCTAAGTAATGGGCAGAGCTGGAAGAGGGGGGGGGGGGGGGGTAGTATACTTGTCTCGAAATCTCTTCCAGGTAGCGCGCTTCTTTCTCGTTTTAGCTTTCCTAGAAATAATTAGGGATTCCAAACACGCAGACAATTTTTGAACCATACAAGCGGCGTGAAAAGCCGCTTATGACTGCGAAGTATGAATAACGTAATTGATCTCTAAAGGAAGGGTCAGGGGTAAGAGGATGTTAAGCAAGCGGCCAGCGCTCAAGAAGTACTTTGGTTTGGGCTAGTTTCTTCACAGCTATAGTTGATGTCAGGACGGCGCGAAAGGGACAAGGACATAAGAGGCACAAGAACACAGCAGGACAGGTGCCAGCGTTCCTTGGTCCAGGAGCTGTGTGACTCAGCTGTATCTTGTCCCGCTTTGAGTTTCACATTGTACACTACCATTGTTCGCTGCTACCGGTGACGTAGCTCGTGGGGGATAACGTTACAGTGGTCACAGCAGAAGCGCTCCCATTTTACCACTTTCATTCTCGCGCCTTATACACATGCCGCGCTCATATAGCGGTGCAGACACCTAGGAATTTCTCAGCAAGACGTTAGATTTGGCACAAGTGACGAGCCTAGCTGTCGTGCGACAGATTGACGAGATAACATTCCCGTGACTAGGCCGCAATAGATGCTCCAGGAGCTCGGTGGCTAACGGCGTCGAAGCGCATAGACCGGCTGTCAGTGGAACTGACTGTTTGCTTCCCCACCGGTCATCTATTGTGTCAAGACTGCTTTCACAGCCAAACGAAGTAGAAAGTAACACATTACGAACATTTATCTGAAAGAATGAGTTGTTTTTATCATCCAATTGCGGCAGTACGTGCGCGTGGAACATTACACGTCGTTTGTTCAGTAGCTTATAAGTTCTTAATTCTTGAAGTGTAGCCTAACATATCGGCAAAAAAAAAAAGTCTCGGGTACGCGCTGGTATCAACATCGTCTATACCTGGTTTATTAGGTAACGAATTCTGCATTCAATTTTGGCGGTGAAAGTAGGGCACATATGCTCTAATGCCTAGTGTTGAATAGGTGATAGCTGGCACACGCGACCACGGTGTGCCCGACCACTTATCGTTCTTGAAACCATTTTTTGTAGTACGACACAAATGAAATGAGAATCAAGTTGACAACACACTATTCATAGGGAGGCTGGTGTAGAGTGACAGGTAACAAAGCTTATTTCAGAGCTCGCTCTTCAGATTTGCCCTAATCTTTCTCATACATTTTAGGATTGGCCACACATCTTGACAGCGGCACTTGGTGAATTTGTCTAGGCAAGGCGCCTACCTGTGTATCAGTCCTTAAAGAAATGCTTTTTTTTTCCTCTGGTATCAAACCCGCCTTGCATTCCAGGTTCATGAGCAACTTGCTCTCTCCACTTACCGTAGCCTACCAATTGGTTGCAGACCTGCTGCTGCCAGCACGTTCTACGTGATTAACATAGGCATACAATTGCCCTTTCCACGCACAGTCCGCTCCTTAAAAGTGATTGCCGTGCGGTTTCAAGTGTTAGCCAAGCAGGCACATGCATTAGCTCTGCGCTAGCGTAGCTTCAAACGTCATTGTAATGCACGGAACCCATTTTTTACGTATAAAAGGTGCGCCACCTTATTTAATACTGTTTGAAAACGCGTAAGCTCATAACGAAAGTTTTCCCAGTTTGTGCGCATTTTTGGCGCACATATTGTAACTCTACTTTCTGGCATCTTTTCTTTTCCCAAAGCTCCGCTCTATGTCTGCTGGACGACCGACGATGCACCAAAAAGCTTAGACCAATTTTTACGGTATTCAATGTTTCCCATTGCAGCCGCTGTAAGGTGCTCGGGTATTTAGTTTGGAGTTCTGAAGCGCTAAGAGAAGACCGCGAGCCACACAATTCTCAGTGTCATGAAGTAGCGATTGAATACCCATGAAATCTACAAAACCTCTCAGTTACCGTTCTTCATCAAAAGCATTTTTGTTTTTTGTATTAAACTCTTTTGTTCTGGTATACTGCTGTCGCAAAAAGAACGAAATACTCATCATACGGTCTCTTGGATGAACACCGACCTTCTATTTTTTCCTCACGGTCCTGAGGTGTAAGCCGAGAATGTTCTCGTTTTGCCATTATGCGTGGAACACGTGTTGATTTCAGGAATTTTGGAATTGCCAGATTTCTGATCAAAATTTATCAGCACGGGCTCCTTGCATTAATTTTTTTCATGCTCTCAGCTCTATGAGGCTTTCTGACAAACAGGCTTTTGTTGCGCACTGATTTTGCTTGTGTCCTTCGATGACAATCGCATTTTTTTCTCGCGCACCACTAGAAACGAAGCGAAGAGGATTGCCATTCCTTTCCACTTTTTTAAGCTATGATTATTCCTTCATAGCCTTAAAAGGATGAGCGTTACAGGAATATAAATTGGTTTCCAGCTCTGAAGAAGATCAGAAGAGACCTCTGATCCGGTCCCTGCATCCAGTCAGCAAAGGATATAGCTGTGTGAGAGGTCAAAAGCGGTCAAAAGATAAGAGGTCAAAAGCGGCTTAGTGCTCACTACTTGTCGGCTTCACTGGCGGCCAAACCAATAATAGTTGCTAAATTTCGACTTGTGCTTAGAGCGATAGGCACATAAGACACAATAAATCAGGGAAGAAGGCCTCAAAGTGCCGAGTGATGGGAGGGGTAAGTGCAACAAAGACCAGTGCCCTCCAAACCGCAACCTCCTCGGCACGAATTAGACCGCGGGTGAGGGTTACCGCACAGGGGGGGACTATAACACGTGTGCGGTGCACTTTTGCAGCAGAATACTCTGACGCACAAGGCAACCTTTCGTTTGTTGTATTGTTTTGTCACTCGAAAGTGGACATCTAAGCGTGTGTCATAAAAAGGGCGGTTGACAATTTTCGTTGCTGAAATGATCACGTCTTGCCTGCGCACAAAGCGTTCAACACTTCACTCGTTCTTTGGCATGCTGGCATGCTGGCTTCCATTTCACCGTCATAAGCCTTATAACTTCTTAGTGTTAACAATTATATTTTTTCTGTAGTCTATAGTTTTACACCAGTTTCTATGCAGTTTTGTACTATTCTATAGGGCAGCGTTTGGTTCATATTGTTTTCTTCTCCTAATAAAATGTGTAATTCTTCTAGCACAGCTATGTTTTCATACAACCACAAGTGGCGAGTCAGCGCAGAAGTATTTTTCTCTCTCGCTCTTCATTTTTGAATATCTTATAGGTGAAAACAATGTACTGCTATTAAGCATCACTGATTTTTTCTGTCTTCAGTTGAAAGAACTCGCTTCGCCAGCACCACAAACCTTATTGCTCTTTTATTAGCCTCAAACGATAACTAGTAATAATAGCTTGTCGTACACTGTGCTGAAACAGAGCACAACTTTGATGTCCTTTGAACCGACCTCTCCAGCTCTACAGGGAACTTGTATGGGACATCACCCGTTTCTTGTTTATGCTGTGTAGGTCTTGTGACATATCTGTGCTTGGACCTCTAGGTTGTTGCCGGAGGCCTTTGCAGAGGCTCAGCCCTGCACATTGTCATTACACGAAAACGCTATAGGGTCTGAGTTTCGAAACAAGCTATCTGTATTGGCAGGAGTACTTTTGTTTATCCCTATACCATGGAGGTTTCTCTGTAACGTGTAGTCCTGTAAAACTTCTCTGCGGGTCAGCCTTTGGTTTTTTTGTGTTTGAGTGCGCTGGGACTAGAACCCCCCTTCAATGATTTCGCCGTCTGTCTCGCTCCACAGGTTAACCGTCTGTTACCTACGTATGCCAACCAGGTTACGCTACCTTGTGACGTCATCACAACCTGCCCACCGGATTATGAGCAAACTGCCCACCATTGCAGGTAGCACTTCAGTTAATGCGTAGTCACGAGAGGTTGATCGGAAAGAGAAACACGGACCGCACAAGCCCCACCGTAGGTAGTACCTGCAAAGAAGGGCAGTGGCGCATCGCTTAACCGCTGCACCACTGCGCCAGGTGTGGAAAGAGGACTCTCGGCGACCTATAAATGTCAAGTGCACACTGACCAACTCTGCATATATTAGCATTAACTCAATAAATATATCGCGTTATACCATTAAGGGGGAGGTTAACTGAACTGTCCTACCCAGTTGTAGTTCGCAGCACTATGGTCTCCACTAGCCGGTTTCAGCAATCTTTTTTCAGCAGCCTGCTTGACCTTGAAAACCGAGCCTCGAATTGAAACCGAACTCGAAGTGAAAACCGAAGCGCTTGCGCACCTAATTCGTGTTTGGCCCAACCACTCTAAGTCGTCCGTCAATTTCTAAACTAAAAATTGCAAAACTGGTGAGTAACACAGCGCTGGCGAAGAAGAGTTTAGGATATGCATTACTACTCGCGGGGTTTTTAGCCCTGTCAAAATAAAAAAATGTCCTGTCTTCTCTCTCTGAGCAGGGTCAGATGGCAGTTTGTCCGGAAAATTAGAAAATGGTCATATATACTTCTTGTGTTCATTTTCACTCGGCTGCCTGAATGTTTCTCTGTGTTGCCAGGTTTTGTGTTATACTGAAAAATACGCACACTGATCATTGCATTCGCTGGTTCTCTGAGAGAACTTTGAGAAAATTTACTTTGGAAGTCAAAAATATTATCATCATTATCAGCCTGACTGCGCTGACTACAGGATAAAGGCCTCTCCCGTGTCTCTCTAATTAACCATGTCCTTTGCCAGCGGCGCCCACCCCATACCTGCAAACTCCCTAATCTTATCCACCCACCTAACTTTCTGCCGCCCCCTGCTACGCTTGCCTTCTCTTGTAATCCACTGTGTTACCCTTAAGGACCAGCGGTTACCTTGCCTTCGCATTACATGCCCTGCCCAAGCCCATTTCTTGCTCTTGATTTGAACTAGGTTGTCATTAAGACGCGTTTGTTCTCTCACCCACTCGGCCCGCTTTCGGTCTCTTAACAATACACATAACATTTTTCTTTCCACGGCTCGCTGCGTTGTCCTTAACTTAAGCTGAACCCTTTATTTAGCCTCCACGTTTCTGCCCCGTAGGTGAGCACCGGTAAGATATAGCTGTTGTACACTTTCCTTTTGAGGGAAATTGGTAAACTGCCGCTCATGATCTGAAAGAACCTGCAATGTGCTCTCCACTCCATTCTTATTCTTCTAGTTACTTCCCTCATTACCCGGATCACCGGTCACTTCCTGCCCTAAGAAGACGTAATCCCTTACCACCTGGCCGCCAGCCTGCTTCATGCCTGCCTTCGCATTGAAGTCGCCCATCACTGCAGTGTACTGTGATTTTACTTTGTTTATTGTCGATTGCACGTCTTCATTGGCCTTCTATCAATCTTCTATGTAAAAGATATAAGGCAAAGCAACGCATTTGTATACACGCATATTTTATTACAAATAAATCATTCAAGTGGCCTGAGCACCTACACCAAAACGCCAGTAACCATTGCTTCCGTATACGACAGACTTATCACAACTTAACTGCTATTTTATATCGATGTTGTGCATCTTCCTTCCTCCCAAGTAAGGCACTCCGCCAACGACTGACATTCAGTTGCGTTTGCTGCTCTCGCCAGTAAACGGCGACTGAAGAGAAGTTTTTCGGAATGAAGCTGTTACCATTTCTTGTCTCTCATGTTTGTTAATGGGTTATGGAGGGTTTAACGTCCCAAAGCGACTCAGGCTATGAGAGACGCCGTAGTGAAGGGCTCCGGGAATTTCGACCACCTGGGGTTCTTTAACGTGCACTGACATCGCACAGTACACGGGCCTCTAGAATTTCGCCTCCATCGAAATTCCACCGCCGCGGCCGGGATCACTCATGTTTATTCACCCTGCCTGTGGGATTCGTCCAGGAACACTCAAATTGTACTGTTGCGCGCGTGGGTAGGCTTCATTGGTACACAAAATACTGGTTAGGATCGGGGAAGGCGAGGTCTTGCTCCGGGTGGATGCAGGACGATGGCTTTGTGAGCCAACCGTAACAAAGGCACCTGAAGTCGTTGAACATAGCAAATGCTTTTCTTAATCACAATTCACACCAGTAGTTCAGTTATTGAAGCGCGAAAAACCGCGGTGTACGTCGGCGTTCAGCATTGACATTGAAGATTTATTCTGCTCGCTGCCGCATGCGCAGCTTCTGAAATATGTTAAGGAATGCATTACGCAACACAATGATGAATATTCATTCATCTCCTGCTGCGGGATTTCGATTGATAGTTCCTTGAACTGCTGACTTTTTCGACTCGCTTCGGCCTTTACTGGCTGCACCAAAAAGTATAGATTAAAAAATCTGGTATCTGTATCGTGTCAAAAGTTGCTCCGATCCAGAGAGATATTTTTCTGTGCACGATTGATAGGTATCTTGAGCATGATTTAGAAGGAATGGTCGCGAAAGTTTTCCGTTATGTTGGCACCTGTGTAATGGTTGATGTTTTGAAGGCTTTCAAAGAAAGGGGCGGTGATTTCAATTGTACTTTTTAAGCTCCTAGAAACGGACGAATGAAGTTTTCGGGTCTGTCATTGTTTTTTGAGGGTGTGTTTTTGAGGGTGACCACGTGTGCTGATCTTTTTCCCCCAAAAAAATATCTCGTTATTAAACTTTTCTTCAAGTCATTTGAAGCTGATTGAGAACGGCGTTGACTATAGGCGGCTCAAATAGGATACGAAAAAGGGCGTTTACTCGTTAGCCCGAACCGATGACTTGTTTGACCATCTGTGCCATGCGCGATTTATGGACCTCCGCAGTGGGTACCGGCAGATTCGCGTGGGTGAGCGTGACCGCGAGAAGATGGTGTTTATCCTCCCCAATAAACTGTACGAGTTCAAGGTGTTTCAATTCAGCTTGTATTTCGCTCCCTGCCACTTTTGACTAATCATAGACTCTCCGTCGTGCGTCGGCTACCTTGACGGAAATGTTCATTTTCTTTGCCTCCTACGAAGACCACCTCAAGAGCTTGGCTGCCATGCTGGATGCAATTAGTTCAGCTTGCCTCACTCCCAATCCAGAAAAATGCCACTTGACATTGGAATGACTAAGTTTCTGAGGCGCGTCGTTTCCAGTTAAGGTGTTAGGCCTGACCATTACAAAACGGCTGCCCTAGCTGCGTTCCAGACACCCTCTAAAAGATGGCTGTGCGCCATTTTTTGGTTCTCTGGGCGTATTACACATGCTCTGAGCAAATTTTCTCCTCGTCAGCCGAGCCTTTAACTCATTCTACAAAATATGAGCAACCTATCTTCTGGCCCGAAGAACAGCAGGAGACTTTCAAGTCGCTCAGAATACGCATCCAAAGACGCGGATGCGGACACGGAAGCGCAGACCAATGCCAGCCAGCAACGTTAACCTCCACGCAGTGGAGGCTAACGGTTGAAGCTAAGCAGGAGAAAGGGTTCATCGGACGAGAAGGCGGCGACATGGCGGTCAACGAAACATCAAAAAGGGAGGAACTAAACGATGAGGTAGGCGATTACTTCATCCGGCTGCCGAGTGGCAACATTTCCAGCACGGTATGAGGTCGACTGCGCCAGCTGTGAGGGCGAAAGTTGAAAGCTGAGAAAGGGCTAGATGGAGGTTGGGCGAGGCGGTCAGCATTCACGTAAAGAAACGAACACTGTGGGCGAAGCTTGGTGCCCAACTACGCGCCAAACCTGTGCGCGCTCAACGAACCTACGCGCACTTACTGCGCGACACAGAACTACACGAGGCTTGGCTTCCGGGGTTGCTGCGTATGATAGGTGGCGCGAGCAGTAAGTCTATAGCTCACACGTGCAGCACTGCGAGCCGGGCTAGAGAGGAATGAGGAGCCATGAGCTCTCGTTATGTGCTTCGCATTCGCACGGCTAGCAGGCGAAATTTTTCTCTGCGTGTCGCTCACTCGCACGCCGCGTTAGGGAGAGCCAACACTATATTCAGGGCGTCCCAGCTAACTTGAGCGAGGGTTTTCAAATACGCCGAGGTACTATAGGACGACGCGACCAAATGCATGCTGCTGACTGTTGTATGTAGCAATTTTGTATGTATTTTGCATGTATTTTTGTGTTGTGCTTAACTGCATAATTAGTCGAGATCAATTAACGAACTTCGCAAGCAACAAAGATAGTTGAAGAAGTCCAATGAGAAAGTTGTAGAGCGGTCCACGAAACGTCCAACTGAACAGTTTCTAACTTTCCATCTATTACGTATTGGATTTTTTTCGCTCACTGCAGATGCCCGCGAAATGCAAAAGATGCCACGTGCCATACATGCTTGCGTGCCGCGATTGTAGTGCCCTCAAACTTTCTCTATAGGAACGAACACAACATTTAGCCCGGTGTGCTGGCACTTAAAAGGTGACCGGGCAGCGATGCAGCCGCTGGCTGTGCGATATGGGCCAGCGGTATGCTTCCTTTGTGGCGCTTCATAGCCACAACCAGACACAGTCCTCATCACTTGCAGTCCCGTAAATCTCGAAGCCAGCGCCTGCGTCGTAGCCCGGTCACCTTTTTAAGCTGCAGCACACCGGGCTAAAAGATCTGTTTGTTCCTACACGGAACATTTGAGAGCACTGCAATCGTGGCGCGCAAGTGAACATGTCACATGGTATTTTTTGTATTTCGCGGGCATCTACAAAGAGCGAAAAAAAGCCGATACTTAATAGCTGGAAAGTTCGAAGCTGTTAAATTGGACGTTTCGCGGACCGTACTAAAACTTTTCATTGTACTCTTTCGCCTATCTTCATTGCTTGCGAAGTTGGCTTATTAATCTCGGCTAATTATGCCGTTAAGGCCAATTCAAAAAATAGTGTTAGTTGCTCCATACAATAGCCAGCAACATGCATTTGTTCGCGCCGTCTTAGAGTTCCGCGACATAGTTTTTAAACCCTGGCTTAAGTTAGCTGGGACACCCTGCATATACCCCCTTCATCGATGGTTAAATGTGCGCACTTAAAGACAACACTTAAAGACAAAAGGAAGTGTCTTTAACCAAATATGAAAAATTACCATCTAGCCCAACAAGACGTTCCCCTTCATCTGGAGCGCGCTGGCGTCTTCATGGAACCGGTACAATACTGAAATTGCAAGCGTTCGGGTATTGCGCACGTTTTTGGTAGAAGATGATATTCGTGCAACGGTTTAAATGTTTTTTCTTTTCGTAGTTAAATTGAACAGACTAAATAGCTGCTGCTTTGAGGTACTGGGCGCTAGTGTTCGTCACCAGAAGCTCAGTTCTCTTGAAGCGCATCGGTGGCCTAGTCGTTTGAGCATCCGCCTCGCATGCGGGAGGCGCGGGGTTCGATCCCCAGTGCCGCCGGGCACCCACCGGTAATACAATGGGTACAAGCGTTCCCTTGGTCTGGTGCACAGCTTATTTAGGGTGAAATGATTGAGAAATGGGCCTTTGACATGACCTTGAGAAGTCTAAATCCTTTGTGCCATGGAGCTCTTCGGCCTTAGATGCCCTTGCGCTATAAAAATCCGTAATCAATACCATCAGTTCTCTTGTTCCAAGCGGAAATGGCTCTTTGTGCACCGAATTGTTAGCTCAGCATTAACACTACGTTTTCTTTGTTTTTTTTCGTGGACGCAAGGGGCTCGTCGGTTGCAGTAGCGAGCCGCAATAAATAAGCTGGTAGCCGTATACATGATAGTCGCATACGTGAAAAAATGGTAGGGCTTTAAAGTAGTTAAACCCAGTGCACTTGAGAAGCAGGTGTTTATCCTGGTTGACTCATTGTTTTGCTTTGCTAGTTCGTTTGCTGGAACTTACTCACGGTAAGTTCTTATCATCAAGCTGATATGATCTCGTCTTTTCGCGCCGCAAATGGAAGTTGATGAAGACGATTTGCAACGCGTAGTACGAGAGTGTGTGCAGTTTAACACGAGGCGGGATCGGCAGCGACGATAGCATAGTGCTCTCGTGCAGTGGCCAGCGAAGCAGACCTGTTCGTGCCGGCGTGGGTTCGGAACCAAGTCGCGACAATGTTTGTTTTATTTCTGCGCCCTCAATGATTGTCAGGAAGACCGCTAGGTAAGTGGTTGAGTTTGACCCCATGAAGTAGTGCGCTCGCACAAAAACTTTCCTACCCTGCTCACTTTCATCGTAATGCCTATTTTGATGGGAATGTCACCATGAGTTCTTTGAAGTCGATGATCGCATCATTGGCTGATGAAAGTCGAGGCTGAGGATCTGGCTCTTGAAACACTGACCTAAAACAGCGAAGCATCCAGTGAATGTTACACCGCGACTCTTTGTTCTAGAGGTGCAGACTGCAACCGGCGCCACGTCATGACTTCAATCCTGCTGTCTATGTTACGTGCCAACGTGTCAGATCTTTTTCCAGGACACTTGCAAAACCACTACTCATAACGGAGAAATTGGCGCCCTTCTCTACGAAAGCAGTCAGGATGTGGTTGTCAGCTGCGACAGGCATTTCAGCGGACACTACCTGACTCTCTGGAAAGAGCGTCGTGGAGGGAATCGCATTGGGCGGCATGGTTGTTCGTCGAAATGGTGCATCGAACGGAGGCCGCCCTGGCCGTGGGAAGGTGGTCAGAGCGGGGGATCGGAGGTAGGGTCGTAGAATCAAATCAGCCAGCGAATAATGTTTTTCGAACTTCATAGGGGCCGTGCCTTTACTACCGGAGGACGCCGTCCTCTGTTTTCTCTTCGCGGACTAGAGGGACGCCAGGGAGCTACTGATAACTTGTTGAAGAGGACCGTTTCGGTGACGGTGATCAGTACTTGGGTCGTACGGGTGCCGGCATCACCGGCATCAGCTTGTACGACGCAGCCAGCGACGCCCGCCCGAGCACGTCGAACACCGCCAGCGACGCCAGCACAAGCACGGCGAACGCCGCCTCGACGCCGCATACGGGATCCATACAACGCCGCAGCCACACCGAACCAACCGTGAGCACGAACGCCGACCGCTAATAGTAGAACATAGTAGTAGACGCTAGTAGCAGTGTGCCCGGGTCGTGTGTATTTATAGTCTTTGTGTTTTGTGTTAGTTTTGTTAGTTTTGTGTTCTAGTGTGTGTGCCACGTAGGGTGTATTAAATGTGCGTTTGTGTGGGTACACCCGTCGCCTAGTCCATTCTTTCAGTCCGAGTGTTCTCCGGAGAGATCCGTGACAAACGGCACCATGAAGGCAATGTATAACCTAATAATAATAATGCAAAAAAGTCCGAGTGATTTCAAAGTAGCCTTATAATGCCCACACTTCTTTATTGTGCACTAAACTCAAACTCGTGAGATTACAGAAGTTGTATGACTTCAATCTACTGTCAACACTTAAATCTGAAATACGCAAAGGCACACATACTTTGAACACATTGGCAAATCTAAATGTAACACATCTTTACGCTCAATGAGGCACACAGAACTCTGTCATGTTCCAAGTTCTCGCACAAATTATGGATTTCTAATCGTTCAGTCTAGCATTCCAGACATTTTAAACAAATACCACTTCACAATAGAGAAATTGTGCGCACTTGTTAAACTTGACTTGTATTCGCTTTTTGTATAACGCTTGCTAATATTTTGCTGTTTATTCCAATTTGCGATGTAACAGGGTTGTTTGCATTTTTTTCTGTTGTTTACGAACTAGCATCGTAGTTGTGATATTTGTGTGATTCTGTGCTACTCACCTCCATCAAAGCGTCCGCTGTCAGTTATTGGGAGGTGGGCTAGTCAAGCTACTTATCTGTAGCTGCTTTTCCCACCTTCCCTACCACATCTCATGTATCATTTTGCTTTGTGGTACAATAAACTTCAAACAGTCGTAACGAAGACGAGTAGTTTGGTACCCGCGGTGGTGGCAGCTCGAGTGAAATCTATAATTTCCCTAACGCTGGGAACCGCCAAGGTCATGGGTTCCCAGGGAGCCTGCGACACGTGAATGTGTTTTTGGTGTATTTTCGTGTGTTCCTCTTTTTTTTTTTTTGTAAGGGAGAGATTTTGATTCATACTGTGGAAGTATGGGGCATGGCACGTAAACCTAGTGGGCCAGTCATTTAGAGGGCCCATGCCCACAATGACATTTTTTAAAGCAACTTTGGTGTTCTTTACATGTTGTGTATTTTAGGGGTGCCATGCAGTTTGTTAACCAGTCTTGTGTTTCTATGTTTTTATTGTGTGGTGCAAAATGTGGGCTAGGTTCTGAGGTCTTTAAAACCGGGCCCGGAGCCTGGAAAATCGTTTTGGGCTACGGTCAGATGTAATGCATCTTCAGCTATGCCGAGTTGGGGCCTCTCCTAGTGTTAGCCAGTTCCACGTTTTGTTTGTTTTGTTTAAACCTTTTTTCCGCTTTAAGTCGTCTCCTGTGCATACACTTGCATAATGAAAATTTGTATACATAAAACTTCAAGTCGTACTCCCTTAACAACTGCACCCTAATTCGTCGCAAGACCGTCTCTGACGGGGCACCCCTGGTGCGAAGAAAGCCTTCATTCAGTCCAATCAACCAACCATCTCCGACGGTGGGTTCACCTGGTGCGAAGAAGATAAAGAACCTAGTAAGCCAGCAGAGACCTACACCTTACTGGCATAAAGAAAAATATTTGGTGGTTTTGATGCGTTAACACCCTAAACTTCAGTTATATAGACGAGGCAAAGACGACGGAAGAAGACACAACAAGTTAAACTAGCGTCGGTAGTCTGCGCTCGTCTGTCTTCCTTCTTCGTCTAGGTCTCGTGTGTCGCACTGCACCTCCAGATGCTCGAAGATTTATTTCTCCCGCCAAAAATCACGTGGCTATGACGTCACAGTTTTGTGTTATGACGTCATTGTTTAGTTGTCCGCCCACTTCGAAGTGGGCGCTGGCTCCGCACCATAAGCCGTCATGTTTTGAAGGCGTGAGCCTCTATGCAAGCTACGCTACCGCTCTACATCTACCTTGGAGGTTTTTTGAGCTACGATAATAACCAAGAGACCATGCGCGCGTCTCAGCTCGATTAACAGAAAAGGGCTAACGCAGAGCACGCGTAGTAGCCTAAGTTTCTGTTCAACGTGCGCAATTACCACCACCTACGTTCTAAAATGACTAATTTCGTTTCCGCTCTTTCCTTTCTTTTTCTCTTTGTTCCCCTCCCCACGTGTAGGGAGCCTACTGGGCATCGCCTGATTAGCACCGCGGCCTTTCCGTCCTTCTGTATCTCTCTCTCTCTCTCTACATCGTCATGTGTGCCGACAGATTGTTCCCAGGCTTTGTCCAATTTGGCGCATCATTTAAAAAATCAAGACGCCACTTCTGACTCCATTTCATATTGCAGACTTTCATGGGTTTTGGAAAGGCTGCGACAACTGCTGATTATTGTTTAACAATGTATTTAAGCTTAATTATGTCCTCAAAGAATGTGGACAGCTGCGGGAGACACTTTCTATAAAAGACTGTAAAATAAAATGGCTATTTCCTCAAATCTGCTAAGGGATGATTTCATTCTCCTTGAAACATGCATCTGCAGACATAAAACCTCCAGGATAGCATCCTAGATTTCTTACATAAGTCGTCTCCTCGGCTCCTGCCCGTCTCTTGCATGACTTAATTGTGCATTGAAACTCCGGCTAGTGACGCAGGAACCTAATATAAAATTGAACTAATGAATCCAAAGCACAGATTTCTCTAGAAGACACTGCTCCTTTCTTTTCTCTGTTATCAACAGGGAAGGACGTAAACCTTACCCAGATTGAAATTCGTACTATGCGATGAAGTAATCTGCATTAGGCGGTGCAAACTATTTTCGAAGCTCGTCCAACAAGATAGCACCCCTGCTTTAAAATATATTTCAACTAACAGCCATATATTCACGTTCGTGTGATTACTCAGACAGAACACAGATATGAAGGAAATAATTGGCGATATATGAACTATTGCTGAATTGCATATTAAGAATACACGTTAACTTATTTACTCGTTTCAGCGCTGCATCCAGGAGCACCCAATCACTACCTACCGAACAGTTGACGCACTTATGGCACATTTTCGACGCCATCTCGTGGGTTTCCTCTCAACATCTTGCTAGCCTTCCTATTACCAGACCGCTCACATCGTTTACAAACACCACTGATGCACATCGCACAATTCTGCCGTCCCAGTTTACGCCCGCCTCTATACCGTCTTCCTCACTTTGGTGCCTGTACAAGCCCCGTGTGCATCTTCCAATACCTGGCAATATGAAAAAGCTCGATTTATTGCCAGCAGAAGTAAAACAA
Source organism: Amblyomma americanum (assembly GCA_030143305.2). Taxonomy (NCBI): domain Eukaryota; kingdom Metazoa; phylum Arthropoda; class Arachnida; order Ixodida; family Ixodidae; genus Amblyomma; species Amblyomma americanum. The sequence continues at coordinate 21,121 of JARKHS020035674.1, read as the reverse complement.
GTCACTCTTGAATATTTCTATTAGCACGGTGCGAACCGGGTGCACGTCTACACCGATGGCTCAGTGAATCCCATCAGTTCTCGGGGCTGCGCGGTCATCCCCGCAAGGACTACAGAAATCAGAGTTAGGATACCTCACCAAACTTATTCGACGGGTGCAGATCTTACCGCTCTTCGTGTCGCTGTTGAACACATCAATCAGCAAAACCCTCATCAGTGGCCCATTTTCACTGATTCCAAAGCTGCCCTCCAAAGCTTACGAGCTGCTCTTCGCAGTGGAGTCCATGAACAACTGGTCGCGGAAATCTGACAACTGCTTCACTCTACCATCAATAAAGGGCATGACATTATCTATCAATGGCTATCAGGACACATCAGCATAGCAGGCAATCACCTTGAAGACGAGGTGGCTCGAACTGCTCACCACGACGGCGATATTGTGTCGATCCCCTTTTCGAAATCGGACGCAGCGGGCAGGTTTCGCTCACCTGCGTGGGAGATTACGCTTTCCACGTGGAATTGAGGCCAATTTTCTAATGCACGTTTAAAATCTCTGGACTCAAATCTGAAGCTTCGGTTTCCATCCGGCCTACCACGACGTGAAGCAACTTTGTTGTGTCGCCTGTGGCTTGGTGTAGCTTTCACCAAGCATTACTCCTTCTTAATAGGTATGGCTGACAGCCATGCATGTGCCATCTGCGGGTGTAATGAGACTATAGCCCACATGCTTTGTGAATGCCCTGTTTACAGGGCTAAAAGACAGACTCTCTGCCGTGCACTGCAGCATCTAAACCTGAGCCCACTGACGGAAACGAAGATTCTCGGCCACTGGCCGCGGTGGTCGTCGGCGGTGAAGGCCTCCAAGCCACTGCTCCGCTTCTTACCAGCTTCTGGCCTGCACGATAGGCTGTGACTTTACCGAACACTTGCTGACTTTGCACACTGAGTTCATTTTCCTGGGTACCCTCTACTCTCTTTCATCTTTATATATTATCATCCATTTCCCCCCCGTGCAGGGTAGCAAACTGGTGTATTCATACGGTTAACCTCTCTGTTTTTTTTCTCCTCCGCCTCCTCCTACTACAACTAAGAGTGAGGCGATTTTTAGGAGTGATATCAGAGGCGCGATTTGTTCTTCAAAGCTGGCTGGACATATCTCACCAATCTCTGTAATCAGTCGGCGTCACGCTTATTTAGAGCGATGGAAGGGTGTGCTTCCGTGCAAGCACACTGACGCCTGACCGCCGCTGAAATATTCAAAAAAGAAGCACTTCGCAGAAGTTGAGCTACGCAGACCTACAAGCCAAGCGGGAATTACCACTCCAGCTGATTGCATGGGTTGCTGCAAAATTTCCGTTTTCATTCTCTGTCGTGCTCTGTTGGTCGCCTCTAGGCAAATGTGGCGCAGACTATGCAGTTACTCAAGCTGGCCTCTAGCCCACACAAAATGAGCGTGGTACGCGGGACTTGACAACTCCAGTCTGCACTTTTGCTAGACAGCCGCAGTACTGGAGAGCTTCAGCTTAATTCCATCCTACTGAGATCACTCGGCATGATGTCAAAACGAGCTAGGTAACTATACGTGTCTTGAGTCATTGCTATGCTGAGCACTTAATCATTAGCTGCACCAACGCTTTCTGATCGTGTTCTACGCTGACCAAAGCTTGTTGCGGTTACCCACATCGCCGTGCATATGACCTCTTTTTTAAGCCGACCTGTTAGATTTTTCATAAGAGCGCCGTTGAAATCCTAGGTCACCTTGACAATAGAAAAAAATTTTATTCCATACAGTATTCAAGTTTTATTCAAAGCTGTACTTTACATAAGAGGCCGCCAGGGAGCATGGCATGAAGCGAGTGTTTATTCACGCTTATCTCTGGAGTTCTTTGGCACCGAGCACTTTTGAGTGGTAGGACCAGTAACGCACCGTAGGCCAACACAGCGACCGACACGACACATTGTGGGCGCACTGTCTTGACGTTCTTGAAGGCTATCTTTCATGAGCTGAAATACAGAAAGAGCCATGAGGTACTTCCCAAGGGGAGCCAGCTGCTCAGGCTTGTAGCAGAGAATGTCCTCGGCTCCAAATCTCCAAATCTTGCTTGCAAATTGCCATTCCAACATGAATTATTACTATCACAAAAACATAAAATTAAGCCTTCGGTTCATAAATGCGGTAGTGCTTCAGCATACTCTTAATATCCGGTCAGGAGGTTACGAGCAATTCCGGGTGTTCATTTCTAGCACCACGCCATAGTCGAAAGCATGAAGTGATAGGAGAGTTGATTTTGCAACATGGTTACAAAATAGCGTGACAGCACAAGACCGCAGAACAGAGCAGATAGGAACAGAAGTAAGGGACTCAACACAGAGTGGTACTCACAATTTTCGTTGAATTGGCGCAAAACAACAGTAACAAAAACCTACTGAACACGGGAATCCCCCAGACTTCGACACTCCCTCAAGGCAACAATGGCTGTTTTAGACATTGTTGTTTTGCGAGACTATCGGTGTGTGTTATTCAGCATGTTTATTATGGTTTGTTCTCCATTTTTTGTTTCCTAACGCGTACTTACTTTTGTGCAGTACGCCAAAAGAACGCCAGTTTATAGTTCAGCGCTGTGTTGTGTTCGTTCCTTCTCTTCCGTCCCCTTCTTTCACTTTGTGCCGTCGCTCTGTTTCGTAACGATGGTGTCATAGTTCACAAAAATTGCTGTACGCATAAATACTTTGCATGTCCACCTGTTCACAATTTCGAATTGGTCACACATACCGTTAGCCAATCTGTTTTAACTGGTCGACCAGGCCATAAAGGTGTTTAGCACGGTGTTTGGGTGGTTTTTTCTGTTCCTCCCACTGAGCGACATCGTAAAGGTGATATTGCTAATCCCCATAGCGCCTGTCGCTTTCGCCATAAAACCTAACTATCACTGCATGTTCTAAATGCGGCTTTATGCCTCTCCAGTCAACTTCCATCCTTCAAACAGTCGTCTAAAGCCGTCAACATGAGAAGGAACAGAAAGCACCCTCTAGACAAGAAGGGTGAACGATGGTGAAGAGAATTTATACATTCCAACTTCGCTTTACCGTAACTGCCAATGAGTGTGTCCTAAAGTTTCTACTATCTGGTATCCGTGAGCGTACAGAATTTCTACGCCTTGGCAGTTGGTTTCCTAGTCTTCGCAGCATCATTCTTCGTTGCGCACCGTGCTACAAATTCCGTTTGCAACTTTTGGGCATTCCGTTAAATCAGCAAAATTTTGCTTGTTCAGGGCATCACTACAGGTAATCTCTCTGCGCCATTGTGCCATTTGCTAAAATCTAGCTGGAAGCCCCAAAAATGTTTTTTTTTTTTACCGCGATAGCTGTTACGGCAGTGGTTCCTGTCAGAAACGTAGCCACGTTTATTTCTGTCGCCACTAAGCGTTCACTATCTTCACAGCACTCCGGGTAGATTGCTGGAGGCTGGCATTATATTCGTCGCTATCACATGGGCGGCGCCATCCCAACATGTCGGCGCCAACGCCTTGAAACGACTAAAGGCGCTTATCTGCTGAGCCGGAGTACCCGGGTTCGAACCTGACCGCGGCGGCCTCGTTTCGATGGATGCGAAATGCAAAAGGCGCCCGCGCGCTGTGCGATGTCAGCGCACATTAAAGATTCCCAGGAGGTCGAAATTATTCCGAAGCCCTCCACTACGACACCTCTTTCTTCCCTTCTTCTCTGACTCCCTCCTTTATCTCTTCTATTGCGGCGTGGTTCGGGTTTCCACCGAGATATATGAGACAGTTACTACGTCATTTCATTTCCTCAAAAACCAATTTGAAATTTTTTTCCAATTCCGCTGACTACCGCATGGCGCAAAATTTTGCGCCCCTGCTTAGTATAAGCCGTCGTGGTTACAATAACGCCGCTGGCGACTTTCAACTCACTATAATGGCTGGAGCGCCACGGATGCAGTCAAGGCGAACGTTCAATCTCAGAATTATGCACGATTCATGAGCCACAAATGCGCGGCGGGTCAAACTTTTGGCCTGTGCTGTAGGAATGCTGACCGCAAATGCGCTGCACGGTGAGATGGTAACATCCATATCAGCATGTTTCTCACACCATACGACTTCTGTTGTAACCATGCCAAACTCAAACCGCAGTCTTCACACTCATGTGTGGCAGAACATTTCAAAGCAAATGCAAATTTTCAAACGTCGCAACATGCAGAAACTAGCCCTACTCATTCGGATTATCACCGCTATAATCGCCATGTTTTTCTTTTGTTAATAATAATAATAATTGGTTCTGGGGGAAAGGAAATGGCGCAGTATCTGTCTCATATATCGTTGGACACCTGAACCGCGCAGTAAGGGAAGGGATAAAGGAGGGAGTGAAAGAAGAAAGAGGTGCCGTAGTCGAGGGCTCCGGAATAATTTCGACCACCTGGGGATCTTTAACGTGCACTGACATCGCACAGCACACGGGTGCCTTAGCGTTTTTCCTCTATAAAAACGCAGCCGGCGCGGTCGGGTTCGAACTCGGGAACTCCGGATCAGTAGTCGAGCGCCCTAACTAAGAATGCATTTCTGAAATGAATTTAGTGCCTTACTCGGCGTGATCTTCGGGGATACGATTGGCATTGCGAAAGATGGCTGCAAAAACACTTTCACACTGATCACTTGGGGGAATTTACGAAATAACGCAGCCCGAGTGGTCGCTGTAAAGCAATCTAGAAGTCGTCATGACCTACAGGTGTACAGCGAATGCTTCGCCATAAGACGGGCAATACATCTCACTGAAACCGACTGCTGAGAATTGATATTTTACAATAAACGTGCTATATTTCACAGTAAGTGAAAATAAGGGAGGAGAGATAGGATCACACCGAGAGAAAGGCAGAATTTTTGGCCTACTTCAAAATGCTGCTTACAGTATGTAAGTGGAATACGTCTTCAGTTGACCAATCAGTGCCAATAATCTCTGACTTGTGATCGCTCTTGTAGAGAACGACGACTTCCAACGACGCGGTAGCATATTGTTTTCGCTTCTCGGTTGTTTCGCGTGCTGGTTAGTCTGTCTTGTCACTCACTTCGTATATATTATCCTATTCTCTCTTGTTCTCGCATTGCTCATACGAACCACCGTGGTCAGAGGCGTAAGTAATCTGTCGACGTAAGTGAGAACGTAAGGTTGTGAGTGAGGACGAAGGCTAGGGCAAGGAAACCATGGCGAAATAAAAGGTCACGGACATGAGGGGCAAGCAAGATCATAGTAAACCACCACATGTTAAAAAAAGTCTTCAGGTTTGCGCCGATAGCTTTGGCACTAAACATTTTTCACCATGGGTGACATCAGACTACATTAGGTTGTGCGAATCTTCCTGGCTGCCTGTAGGAAAGCAGTCAGAAATTGTAAGGAATGTCTAGATTGCATATATTTTTAGACTTTAATTAGCCAGTCACAGTGTTCACAATTTTCATTAGGGTGGCACTTTATTTGAGCATTGTCTTAGTTTATTGCGAGTAGAAGATGCGCACTGAGTTTTTAAGTAGGTCGGTTCCTAACAATTCCTCTACTTCGTAGTTAGCTTCTTGCCACCCTGAACTGCAACGAACTTCATGCTGTCTGCCGTGCCTGCCTCGCTCCCTAATTCCTGTATTCGACGTGCTTATATTTCCACCGCTTCGATTTTTTCACGGCTCAAGCTGGACGATAACGCAATCGCCATTAGCATTTACATGTCTCATTTCTGCGCGCCTTAATGCGGCAGGTAACCACAAAACCAAAAATTTTCTTTTCTCGCACTTCGTCCTGCATTGCATATTTAATTTTAAAAAACAGCTTTCGAAAGGAAGAAACGAATGGTCAGGCCGCCTTTTTTTTGCAGGCACTTTCTTACCAGCCATTTGAAACACAGTTCCACCACCGAAACTGAATTTCTAACAGTCGAGTTGGAGTAAAAACATATTTAGAAACAATGTTTGAGGTCTTAAGCTCCTAAACAGCTTTTTAGTACTTCATTAGCATCGTTCGGGAGCAAGATTCGAAAACTTCCTCTCTAGTACAAGAGGCACTAAGAATATAAGCCGTAGATGCTGTAATAACATTCCATTGTCGCAACATAGCAAGAGCCATAGTTTGTTCAGGCCCTTCGGCTGACCTGAAACCGCAAGACTGTCCGCCAACTGAGAGAAATTCACCGGCGTCAAGTTTTGTTTCCTGGCCGAGCAGCACAAGTAAAAAAAAGAAGGCTAGCAAACCAAACGGCGGACAGAGAAACACTAAGGTGACTTAATGACTACGGAGGTTAAGCCTATGGAATAAATCGGGCAACAACCTTTATAGGTTTTTTTCTTTTACGTTATATTTGTAGGTTGTTGAGAGAAGTGTACCGAAACATGCCCAAAAATACATGTGATCGGTGGTGCTTACCCTTCCCTCTTAATTCACAGTACAGAGACCGTCATTGGCACTCGTGTAAGTGGAAGCCTACATCGTGAAGACAATACCTAATTCCTCCGTAAGCAGGAGCTGACTGCTTACATCAATTTCTTCTCTACTTCATCCCATCACTGAGGAGCACAAGAACTATTTATCTCAAAAGCGTGCAGCGCCAAGAGTAAGTAGAATGGGCTCTGCTACGCTTTTCTTGAAACCAAAAGAAATCCTCACAGCGCCCGTGTTTCTGCGAGATTCCAGTAATACAGCTGCGATCGATGCCATTTGACTACCACGCAGAGCTGGCCAGGCCAATATATGCAGCCTGCAGCCCTTCTTTGATTTTCTTAGAGGTTTGAGTGTTTCTTTAATGTAGCGCAAGAAATGCGTACAGGAAGAAACTGCAGTAAAATGGAGAGCTCAGCTAGTTGGTGCATAATTTGACAACATACAATGCGCTTGTCCTTCTCTCTTCCTGCCTAGTCGTGGCGCTGTGTTTGTAGACAAAGGAAGAAGAATCATCTTACCTTCAGGCATTGTGTACCGAAGGGAGCAGTTTTGTTATACTTTCGGCACTGGATAACACACGAAGCCAGTTGCTGAAATTAAACAATAAAAATCGTGTGCTCTAATTTTCATAGATGTAGGCGGAGAGCAGTATTTTAGGCATTCCTTTAACGTATCGCCCCTTTGATCAATGACATATGTGCGATCATGTAGTGTTCTCTACAAGAATTTTTTTTCAGTGATTGTGCGGCAATTATTCATCGTAGACGAGTTGAAACTAATGTTCCTTTAAGGCCACAAGGAATTTTTTCACATAGAATCCGTTCCATACGTCCACAAGCAATATTTCTACACGCACGGCAGAAAATATCTCAGGTCCTATAGCTTATGAGATACAAGCTACAAGCCCATATTATTGTTCTCACAAGCTCGCCGCGGACCATCCTTCGTTCGAAGTAACCATCAACGTCGGATCAGAATGAAACCAGTACACTGCCGCTTAGAGCGGCGCTCAGCAAGCGTGGCCAATAACACGACGCCAATTGTTGACGTGTTAGTCAGTTCAATCCATTTGCGCTTAGCCCCACCAGGCTGGTGGTTTTTGGGCCGTGAGACATAACGAAGTTTGTCAACCAACCATGTAGTGATTGCTGTCGCACAAATGCTACCGGCCGAAGAATATGTGTATCACGATCTGCTTCTCTTAACCTCATTGCCAGAGGTAGGTGTTAACGCGACCGTGCATGGCGGAAAAACGCCAAAAAGCTAGAGAGGCACACAGTGCCAAAGAAGTCGGTGTACGAGCAAAAAGCATTCACACAGAAAGCAGATGTGATACTCGATGAGCTAGTAGTGGTCATTCAAATAACATAATAAAACGTTGTCGAATGAGTTGATTGCAAAACACGCAGCATCAGGCAGAAAAAAAAAACACTTTTTTCCATGCTCTAGTTCTCCTTCTGTTTAAAAGAACAAGCACTCTGGGTGTTCCACCAAACCCACGATTCAATAATAAAAATATATTTGCTGAGTAATGAAAATTGTTTTTGTGGCATAGCGATATCATTTGTGACGTCTGTCAGAATTCAGGTAGTAGGTTGAAATATCAAGTATTGTTGTTTATATCATCTAGCTTTTTAGCTCCTAAACAAACCGCCTGCTTGTAAAGGGACATTGGTGGCTAGCCTGTAATAAGCCTAATGCCAGTTTCTAGAATTTCAAAAATGAGTTTATGCTCGGCGCTAGAGTGCAACCAAGTATAGCCATACCGCGCACCATTTGAAGATTATGCACCTGTGGTACGCTGAATACAACGCTTCCCAGGTCATGTCACCGAGGCACAATTGCCCCGTGAACTAGGTCTTGCCCAAGCTGCAGCTGGCAGCCTACGCCTCCCCCCCCCCCCCCCCGGAATCCGCCAGTGCAGGAGAGAGAATATCACGTGACACAGGCGCCTCTGAGTAGCGTGTCATTATGGAGATTGTAGTGTACTCTCCTGGCGCACGTAATTTTAAAATGGCATGTGGTATAGCCAGAATTGACTGTACCATAGAGCCCGAGCAACTAAGCTTCTGAATAGAAACCAGCCTAAGTATTACTAACGGGGAGTTTTTTATGTCCAATATTATTTGTGCGCCTAAACTGAATGCGTGATATGGTTATTATTAAAATTATGCTAAAATAGTGTGCTTATGTTTTACGCCCCCAGTAATGGTATCAGTAGTATATGCCACCAAAGCCATCATTATACCCTAATGCACCTGGTTAAAAAAAATTACTGGCAGGTAGCACTGAAGAATCCGTTATTTTGATGTGGCGAACAGGTTGGCCAGGATATTCATGCTATGGGCGATGAACAGTCGGCAGGTATATAAGACTATGTAAACCGATAATGTTGTAGGTAACAGACGCTGTTTTGCCTTTTTATAGGACGCTAAAAGCGGTGTATCGAAGTGTATGGCGAAGGATAGGGAACTGAGAGATGGTTTGATTAGCGGGTAACAACTGTAATAGTGCCGCGTGTGGATTATATATATAGCATGGAATCGGTTGAAGGATAGCTTTGTCTGAGTGTAGTGAAGGTGATACGAAAAACAAGAATTCGGTCGGCAATACGCGGTTCCGGTTTTGAAACGAATATTTGCACCGTTTGTACGTTCACGCTCAAACCCGCCTCCATCGGGCTTTGTGATATTGTTTGTGAGGCAAGATGCGACCGCACTCACCCCGACTGATGACGGTGACGCTCAACTGCTTCCACATTTAACGCGATGACGTAAGAAGCTCATTCTCCTGAATACCCAGTGTCGCCCGTTCTCTTGCGGCTCTCCAAAAATTTCCAGAAGTTTCAAATGAGAAAATAAATTAGCCGGCATTGGGGTTCGAACTTAGGCCCTCTGCTGTCAGGCGAGCAGATAACGCATAGGCCATGAAGGTTTTTTATTTATTAAAATACAATATCCATTAGACTGAAATTATGTTATTTCGATGCTTTTCCCTCCTCATATTTACCGCTCGATGTACTTTCGATAGCTAGGACATGGTGTCCGTACGCCGGTGCGTAAACTATTACTTTCACTGTGCACAAGTTACATACGGAAACATTGCTGGTGAAGACTTCGCTTCAGAAGAAGAGCATTTTCGTGTCATCTGTGAACTGCCACCTCTGCGATATTCCTGAAACAATTGAACATTGCTTCGTCAACAGTAAGGACGCAATTATGTTCTAGGATTCCTTGCAACGAACCTTGAAAAAGAGAATTTATTTGACTTTCCACACCATTTGAGACCTCACCGCAGCGCAATATGTTGCTGAACCTCTTGACATGTTTTTTTTTTCTGATCGGACTACACACCTTATGTAAAACTGAGGCGATTGAGTGGCACTGTAATTCAGTAGTTTCGACGAAATCTCATTTCTGTCAAATGATTGTTCAAATGTGGGAAGTGTATGACCAAACAACTTTGAACTCTAGTGGCGCTCTCTTTGTGAAGTGCTCAGCCTTATCGCTTGTCTAGCGCTCTCTTACTCATTATTTTAGTGATATCTTTCGTTGTGTTTCCTGAAACCTTTGTAAATAGTTGAGGCCGCCAAGGGCTGTTGGTTCAAGCGTATTAGAGGGGCACCAACTGAACGCGTATTGGTGTGTTTGACTTATTAACGCGTGTTTCGGATATATACAGATGTTGTAGCAATTAGATTATAAAACAATAAATAAATATGCTAATTAGGCGTCAGAACTTGCGCAGAATTAAAACGCGGTGTTTCCTTTGAAAGCAGTTTTCGCTGTCTTACTGATAGCGAAATTGCCGTCACCACTAGGTGACATTATATTAGGCTGGGGACGTTAAGGTATATAAGCAGAGAGCTATCTTAACTCGGCGAAAAGAAGCGTGGGCAGCAAACTCACTAGAACTACTAATGCTGGCTGCAAATCCAACGAGAAAAACCACCTTCAACATACACAAACACAGAACTGATATTTAGTACCGGATTACCTCAAATCCCATCACAAGCGAATTCCTGCATCACAAACAAAAGCTATCACACGTCAGTGATGAAACATGCAAACGTAGTAGATGCAACCAAAAACGACGCGATTGGGCAGTCATCTATTGGTGTATTCCGAAAAGTAGCAGTGGATGCATTTATAAACTGTTTTGATTAAAAGTCCCCGCGTGAGATAATGCAGACTTGTGAACTTCGCACATGCGCCGTTTCCTGCATAGACCTTTTTTCTTAGCCCTTATTGTTCGCAATGACGGCAAACTATTTAGCACATTAGTATTGCCACTTTATCAATTCACAGGTTATTATAGATTTTATATGAAGAAGAAAAACAGCATCTGATACTTGCCAACTTCTGGTAAGACGATAGAACTTTGTGCCGGCATTCCTTCCCGTCAATGAAGACACCTAGAGATTGAGAACAATTACACACAGGTATACCGCAATAATAGAATGGCTGTGCGGCATGTAATTAGTTGAAAATGCAAAATGTATAACCACCACTTTCATTCACGATATGAATCCTGTATATGGATTTACGTATGTGGATGCTTACGTCAAGATAATGCTAGCACTTCTGCAGAAGCTTAGCCTACATCGGCAGCTATTTCGGCAGAAATGGCAAGTACAGGTACAACACACCGAGAGCTGTAAGTTTGTATATATAACAGAATATGACACATTACATCTGGTTACAGAGACCCTTTAATCGTTATGAGAAAAGGTGCTACATAATTTTATTTTAAGGCACTCAATTATGAATGGCCACCAGCAGCAATTTTTGCAATACGTTTTGCTGAAGCAGAGAAATTAGAATTTTTAAGTCACACTGCTGCACTATTCATAGTTTTCTCTATCTCTTGATTCTTTGCGCGCCAAAATTAAGTGCCTCTCCACATACCCGACCTTCTGACGCGGTATAGTACGCCTTGTTATGCCATGTTTTCTTTTTCTAATATTCTGATGAGGATGCTAATGTTAGTCATAGTACATATGATAGGCCTGGTTCCGGATGGTTTGTGGTCGCGCTTAGTATTCTTCGTATTTTATAATAAATTTGGCTGTAGTCGCTTTGCGACACTCACAAGGCCTCTGAAGATAACTAAGAAATAGCCGTTACGAAGCATGTATCTGTACGTGCATTGAACGGAGAGAGCTCGAATTTTATAAGTAAAAAGAGTAAACCAATTTTCGACCGTTTTCACGCTTTGTCGGTGGTGTGTTAAGGCGCAAGTGTATCCCAGGTGTTCATAAAAACGTGATCTAACATTCTGCCAGTTCATCTGCGGTGTTCAGGAAGTATTACAGTATCCTAGCCAGTCCTAGTTCAGGCAAATTAGTAAATTTGCTTTGCAGAGCTTCTTTCTCTAATACAGTGCTACATAGTTCTGTAAGCATACCTTACCCCTAAAAACGTTATAACACTGTTTTTCACATCAACAGTTTTATTAAGCTCAAAGATGAAAACTACTGTTCAGTTAAGGGTTCTCTGGAAGACAATGATTTAATTATAACTTCCCGTCATAATCTCCAGCGCTGAGCTCGAAAAAAAAAGCATGTCGGTGATGAAGCGAAGGCATGCGAACTCCATGCTGTTGTCAAAAACCATGTATAGCTTAGGGTCTCTCCCTGTCCCTTCTCGCTCGCAATGCGAAGACTGGGTACGATTATAGAAACGAGAAAAAATAGGCAGGGAAAGAAAACCGAAGTATTGATGTTGCGTATTTAAGTCCCTGCCTTTCTATTCCTACTGACCATGCTTGCCTGCACGCATGGCGCCTTTTTTTCGCAAAATTGTTTCGGCTAATGAGGAAGCACTACCTTTCATCTGCAATGGCATCAAGGCAGATAACTGAGCAAGTTGGTAAACATTCATTGTCAATGACACAAGCGTATGTGTGTCATGTGTGTGCACGCATGAGTCAGTGGCGTGTCTGTGAGAGAGCGACAGTATTTTGGCACGCTTGGTTAGGAACCGTGCTATCCGTCATCTTTCAAAACTGTCATCTAGAGTACAGGTGCGTTGCACCCACCCATAAGCACATTAGAATATGCTTGGTGTCTAGTTGCACGTTTTTCTCTCTCCCTTGTTTCCAAACTATTTCTTTTCTCGACGCTGGATTCAGGAATACATCTTGAGACTGTTCGGTCATGTTTTAGTTGCTCGTACCGCCACGCTGCTATCTCTCCACCTCCTCATCTGCACTGCTGTGTCAAAGCGCATTACACGGCTAAAAACTCAATAAACGTCGCAACCTGTATCGAATTACGTGAATTACCTATTAATTGTCCTTGCGCCAGAATATTTCGACCCACTTGTTTAACAATTTGGGCAATTCCTTCATCAAATCGCTTGCTCGCTCGAAAGATTTCTACAAATATAATGTAGGCGCCGCTTCTGAGTAATAATTTCTCACCATTTCATGCTCAACAAGAATATATCTCTGCAGCAGAGCACTGAAAAGCGGCGCGGTTTTGGCGTGTTGAGACTGTGGCTCCATCACGTCGCTTTAAAAAGAGCGCTCTTATCAAGAAATACGACGCAATGCTGCCATAACCATAAGCTCGCATGAAAAACTTGTCATCTGTAATCAGTCATTCTTTTGTACATATCACCTACCGTGGCTTTTTTAACCTTAAAGAAAATATTCTTCAGAAACTTTTTCTAAGGGCTCACTATGATCCCTTATAATACGCTTAGGCCATCCGTTTTCAAAATCACGATTTCATGTTCTGTCATCTATACGTTTATGTGTTTTTGTGCTCATTTCTTCATAAGTATTGTTAACAATGAAGAACGGCTTATTGGATTCTCAGTTTACACATATAGAAGTTTATATCAGCATGGCTGGAATGTTCGAGAACTCTAAAATTTTAAAATAAATTTTGAAGGCCGGGACAGGCCACATATATCGCTAGGTCCTCCATCACAATCAAAGCTCACAGCAAAAAATAATTACCATCATTACGTTGCTAGCTTGGATTACTGCTCTGAAAAGAAAAATTTGTTGCTGCTTCCAGGGATACGATTAAGACAGTACTGATTATTATTTTCGATTACTAGTATGAAGTATACTGTGTTTCTGAAACCGGCTGAAAAATTTCATATTAATGTTTCCAGAGTTCACGAATAAGAAGGAGCACTAATCAGCGACTTTGTAATCCTCAACTTACCGTATTTCCTCTCCCCTGGCTTCGCCGCTAGTGGGAGAATAAGAAAATAGTGTCGTAAACATTAGTCTGCTGGCCGGCCACTCAATGCCCAGCAGTGCAAGGAAGTCTATTTCGGTCGCACCAATTGCGCCAAAATTCCCGCAACTAATCTTCGAGATTGTGAGCAGTGCTATGTTTTTAACATAGAGTAGTGAACAAAGAGATGTGGTACTTCAATTTTTTTAATTAAACTTTCTTAGCGCGCTGAAATTTTGCGCAGGAGGCTAGTGGGATGATAATATCAGACTTTTCCCAAAAAAGCAAGCAGTGTTTATCACCATATTAAGGGACAATTCGTCCCAACACAAAAAATTAATTCAGCAACTGCTTTCTGTACTGCGTGAAGGTATCACGACTATTACATGTTTTTATTTTAGTAAAAAATGCGGCAACAATTTTAAAAATGCCTTTTGAGAATAATCGAATGCATCAAAGCTTCACACGCAAGCATTTTTCGGCGATCACAGCATGGAGCCCGAGGAGCTGGGAGTGAACGTGCAGCCTGTGGTCTCTACGCTTGCAGCAGCTTCTCGACTTGATCCTAAGCGCTGCTAGCTTTTTTTTTTGCTCTGACGATGCACGCCACGTATATAGATATATTCAGTTGAAATAATTTAGGTGGGAGGGCTTCACCACCACATAGGGACAACCGTCTTCTTCATCTAATATTTCACAAGCGTAGAAAAGTGCTTCAGGCCGTAATTCTTTTGAAACACAAATCAAAATCCCAGATTCTTGCGTGCCTATGGAAGGATAAACTTTTCAAGTATGCCCTGATCAACCGCTTCGCTCGTGGTACATTCAATACTATTAACGAAAAAAACTACAAGAGCCGAGATACTGCGCTGTCTCGTTACAATCCCGCCTTTGTGGTATACTGTGATAAGCTGTCAATGAGGCCCATGTAAATTGTGTTTGAGGTGACCTATACAGCGGAATCTTGTCATTTCCCGCGCGATAAAAACTTCCATTCACTCAATTAAACCCCTTTTTCATTCGTAACTTATCCACACCGTCTGTCCCTTTACCTTCGTCATCCTGGAAACAGAGTTCTTTTCACAGATGTGCGGGGTTTGAGATGAGTTCCTGTCGTTTAGTTCAGCAAATTTTACGTGACATATAACAGTCCATGTAGTTACTATAGACCCTGATGACTGGGTGAAATCTTTTGAAATGTCGATATTTTTCAGGCTTGCGCCGCGCGAACATCGTCTTTCTCAACAACATGGATGGTCCTTCCCGCTAGCTCCTGCAAGGATTGAGAAACCCAACCTTCTTTGAACCTATATCTCTTCGATACTTGTGAAGGCGTGAACTGCGCTTTTCTGAAATTCAGTGAAATCTGTTGGTGCTTCATCACATATTTGCTACCGCAAATAACTGCTATTTGAGGAGTCCTGATGGCATTATGTTAAGCTCACACTCCGCCCATTTCTTAAAAAATATGCAATAATAGATGTAACCGCCAAATATGTCACGTTAAAGGGACACCAAGGTCATAACAATTTAGAACAGACGGAAAATGAGCTCAGTGAGAAGCGCCCACGAAGAGGCAAAAACGGGAAACGAACTGAAGGCAAATAGTTACGCCCCCAAAAACTACAGGCGGAAGGAGTGGGCATTAATGCATCATGACACATTCAGAAATATTAAATAGGTCTTCTATATCCGTGATACTTTGAACTTATGCGAAACAACTGAAAATGCATAACCTTTTTGTTCGCTATTTTATATAGTTAACAAAAAGCCCTGAGTTAATGACAGCCAGCGTTACACGTTTGCTACACCAAGCACTGAAAATAGCAAGACAGCGAATGATTGACAAGGATAGAGAAAGATGCGTATTGTTTGTAATGAACGAATTTTTAACAACAATGACTGTTAGTCTGTTTCTTCTCTTCCTTGTAGTGCAGGCTATAAATTTGGGAGTCTAGTAGATTGTCCAGACTGTCGTTCTACTTTAGCTGTTATTATTGTATTGCCGGGGCATAAACGGATGACGTGCGGCCCGTGAATATTTTAGTCTTTCTTCAGATACCGTCGCGGCAGGCACGTAGAACAGATATGCTTTAGCAGTAACAATATTGCTTTTTTTATCAAGGAAGCGTCTTTTATCCCTCATTGCGTTACACACCATCCAGTTCCTCACTCTACCTTGCTGGTGATCGACAATACCAATGATTTGTGGAAATCGAAGGGTGCTGTTTTTCTACCTTCGCATTGTGCTTGGTTCTGAGTCACCGTTTTACATTCACCATATCCGAGGCCGCAGAAGAATTAGAACGGCCGTAGGTGGCACTAGGGGAGCGCTGTATCGATGTTTCAGTTAATCCATGAATTATCTTTTGGCCATTAAAACCTCTTTATATTATTAATAGATTGAAATTTCTTTAAGTCATCCGTGAAGACTCCCGGGTATCAGGGCTGCGCGATATGATGTATGCTAATGAATTATACATCTCTTCCTATTTAAGAGCGTAATAAGATGATTTTGCGAACTGTGGAGACCGGAAAACGTGTTTAAGCGCAATGCAATAAATTTGCGAGCTCTTGATCTAAAGTTAGAAACCTGCATTCCCATCGATGTCATCACCGGCCATTGCATATATTAGGTACGAAAAATTGAGGGCGATCACCAAACTGTTACTGCTCTCCAACTACCATGCGGTCCCTCTACTTTTAATAATAATAATAATTGGTTTTTGGGGAAAGGAAATGGCCCAATAACTGTCTCGCGTATCTCGGTGGACACCCGAACCGCGTCGTAAGGGAAGGGATAAAGGAGGGAGTGAAAGAAGAAAGGAAGAAAGAGGTGCCTTAGTGGAGGGCTCCGGAATAATTTCGACCACCTGGGGATCTTTAACATGCGCTGACATCGCACAGCACACGGGCGCCTTAGCGTTTTTGCCTCCATAAAAACGCAGGCTCCCCTCTACTTTTCTCCTTTTCTTTTCCTTGTCTCTCTCGCCCTTACCTGTTTCCCCCCTCGGCCTGCGAGATGGCTCGTGAGGCACTGTCGCATAAATGACGCAGGCCTACCCTTTTTTGCCGCGCGATTTGCTACCTCTTCCAGATACTCAGATGCTCCCAGCAAAAAGTGTTAACTAGAGCTTACACGTGGCGTTAATAGTAACGTACTGGCATAAACGCAACTTAGCACACCGCTACCCATAGTTACTTCACTCCGAATGACATCGTCATTTCTCACCACCCACTGAGAGTTGCAACTGCACAGAGCGGAAAGAAGGGCGAAATTTTACAACGCTCGCCCTTAAGCCTCGTTGCTCCGGCTTCGCGCCGTCGTCGGTGTCATTGCAGCCATTTTTACTGGACGCGATAATCCCACCCTAGATATAACATGCGCCAAAACTGCTGGCTCAGGGGCACGGCCCTCTGTGTCGGTCTCCACCCGCTTACAGTGGCCGAATTTGACACTGAAATCTGGAGCGGAAGCGCCTACCTTAAAATGTTTTGCAGGGCCACTTTCCCTCTGCCATGAATCCGCCCAATCAGCCATAGGCTATAGTGTCTGTTAGTGTTTGTTAAGAGGAAGTCCGCATCATATATGCAGTCATATATGACGCCATGGTTGCATAAAACACTTCAAAAACTATCTTGCGCTGATCACTCGTTGTAACGTGAGGTAAGTTGGCTAATATTTATTCCCCTTTTCTAAGCATGTAATAATGAAATGAAAATTAGATTTGGGAAATGAAATGGCGCAGTCTATATCTCACATATCGGTGGGCACCTGAACCGCATCGTAAGGGAAGGGATAAAGAAGACAGTGAAAGAAGAAAGGAAGGCTCCGGAATAATTTCGACCACCTGGGGATCTTAAAACGTGCATTGACATCGCACAGCACACGGCCGCCTTTGCGTTTCGCCTCCATCGAAACGCGGCTGCCGCGGTCGGGTTCGAACCCGGGTACTCCGGCTCAGTAGCCGAGCGCCCTAACCACGTAGCCACCGCGGCAGATTTAAACGTGTTCACACCTGTGGATTTTTTAAATTCCTCGGAATTCACTCAGTCAATCACTGTAACGCGCATATTACTTCTTTCCACTGGACATTTGCCTAAAATTGTGGGACATCTCGAGATATTTACTCGTGTTGTAATTAAGTAGGCTGCGCAATGGCCGCCTCCATGTTACCGATTTGTAGGCAGCCGTTGCCCAGCATACTTATTTACAACATTCATATTTACAGCATACTTATTAACTGCAAGTTGGAGGCCACACTTGTGGAGGTCAAAGAACAGGAAATTAGCTTTCACCTCCATAAGTGTGGTCTCAAGCAGGTGCCTAATAATAGAGGTGTAGGCTTCTTATGCAGAACACGTGGTCCAGAGACTTATGTCCCGACTGTATATGTCTTTCTTACAATGTGGATGAACAAGGACAAGACGCTAACAGTCCGCAATTAAGCTCTGAAAAGCCAGCTCTTCACTATAGTGCGCTGCTCCGGTCTCCGCGTTATGGAGAAAAATCAAAGGTCTCTTCGCGCTTATTAATGGTTCAGTGAGTGAGAAGAATGGGCAGAAACGTACCTGGAGTTGTCGGGCTGGGATCCCCGCATCCAGGTGGAACTTTATAAAAAAAAAATATGATTGTTAGATCGCCATAGGAGAACAATTCAATGTGTATTTCATTTATATGCACTCAGCTGTGTTCCTGAGTGTACTGATAACATTTAAAAACACTTAAGCAGATAAGAGCTGTAAATTACTTGCGGCTCCGGTAAAACCGAACGGAGCCATTTTGAACGTTTGGAGTTCATTTTTGCTTGATTCGTTCAAACTGAAAGGTATCCTATTTGCATCCGCACTTCTGTCACGGCCATAAAAGGTGTGCAAAAGACGTTCAATACCTCCTGTATTGTGTCTTTTCCTTTCACAGGATAGGATAATATTGAGATCTTGCCACTTGTTCCAACGCACGAGTTGCGACCGTTGGTATCGTGTTTCACAACCCGTAATTCGACAAAAACTTCCTGCCTAAACTTCGAATCCTTCGCGCTTACGCTGTGGAGTAAACAGCGAGGTCCACTTAGGATTTATGGGACGTAAGAAGGCACAGCCAAAGGAGGTGCAGGCAGTTTACATCCGACACGAACACAAGAGCGCGTGCTGAAGTTAAATCTCAGCAGTGTAGAACGTCACACGATCGAGATAGCCATGATATTTTGCACGTGCAACAAATCCAAAATCCATGCCAGCTTCCCGCGATGCCTGCTTCTGCTCGTTACTTCAATTGGATCCACGTATGGGAATACGTGTTTCATCCAAAAAAGGACATCCTTATAAAACTTTGATTGTAGTGGGTCAAGCACAGCTTGGTCAAAAAGTGGCGTGAAACGAGGTATTTCGCCGTACACAGTGCAGATTCCAAGACCCATTTTGCAAGCACGTAACCCAAGAGAAGCTGAGCACATGGCCAGAGAAAGCTTCATCCGGTTGTGTCACGGGCAGGTACCTGGCCTCAGTGGATATCCAACCTCGTAACCTTGGTATACCGGATAAGTGGAAAAGAAAAACATTCCTATAATTTCATTGTGTGAGGCGGTCTCGAGTTAAAACGCGAAATATAACGGTGTCATCTCGTTATGGCGTGGGTAATCAAGATAACGAAAAATATTGGAGGGTGCATTAAGCTCCGCCTTGAGAGTATAACGTGATAGCGTAGTAGGTTAATTTTCATATATACAGAAAGTCATTCTCTACTTTACATTCACATATCCCTGGGAGTCCTCATACCACTCCTGGCGCAGTGGTGCAGTGGTTAAGAGATGCGCCTCTGCCCTGCGATGGCAGGTGCTCCCAGCGGTGGGGCATGTGCGGCCCTGGTTGCTCTTCCGGAGCGACAAATCATTGCTCTGACTGCCCCTGCCACAGTGGGCAATTTGCTCACGATCCGGTGGCCAGGTTGTGATTAGGCCACAAGGTCATGTTATTTAGGTGACTCATATGCAGTCTAGGTTGTTCTCTGGGGACCACCTGCCTGAGTCATGTTCGTAATTTTACGCTCACAACGGCGATGGCGACCACGTCCACACCGGATTTCTGGACAACGGGGCCTTTATCGCTGTCGCCAGATCTAATAGATCGCAGTGGTGTCCGAGTGGTTGAGCATCCTCCTCGCATGCGGGAGGTGCAGGTTCGATCCCCAGTGCCGCGGGTACCCACCGTGATACAATGGGTACAAGCTTTCCCCTGGTCTGGTGCTCGGCTTATATAGGGTGAAATGCTTGAGAAATGGGTCTTTGACCCCACCTTGAGTAATCGAAAAATACCTTGTGCCACGGCGCCCTTTGGCTGCAGATGCCCTCGCGCCATTAGAATTCATAAACATAAACGCCAGATCTAATAAATTCAATCTGCCCGTAACACTATTAACACAACTTTTCAACTAAACTTTCTGTATTTACTGAAGCATTATTGGAGCTAAAGTTTATTATGAACTTAAAATGAATACAAGGAAGAAAGGCTGTCAGGCCCAGAAATAACCCCGGTGATTGTTTGTGGAAATAATTGACGGCCAAAGCGAGAAGACACATCTTATGATCGCAGAAACCGCAAGTACTACACGTAGCTTCCGTGCAAAAAAGTATTTATTATAAGCTAATTGCAAGGGGAAAGAGGAAAATGGCTTACAAGAGAGCTTGATACCTGCGGTTCAGTGAATTATTTCGACCATGTCTTTCTGTTTCGTGACTTTTTCACAACGCGAACATCGAAAATTATTTTTTTGGAAATATTGAGCAGCTCCCTAGAAGAACTGATTGCACAGAACGACTGCAAGGTACAAGGCCCACAATAAGAGCACAGAAAAGTTCGGAAAAAGAGGATAGCAAAATAGAGCTTTGCGCACTGAAGCTGGCTAGTTATTTATTTATTTATTTATTTATTTATTCATTTATTTATTTATCTATTTATTTATTTATTTATTTATTTATTTATTTATTTAAGTACCGTAAGAGTATTATCAAAATCAAGAATAAAAGAAGACATCGTGAATTATCCAATTGGGTACTTTAGGTCACTGAGCAAGGAATATTAGGACCATCGGAGTTATATCACCTGCTCCATCATCACTCGCTGACAACGTGTAAATAAGGCTGTATGTTTCTAAACCGCATGGATCATGTTCCTTTAATTTTTTGTCCGATTCCACCCTTGGTGTGTTACCCCCCCTACCCGGTGGGATCTTTAAGGCACTAAATGGGAATTAAATAAAATGG
Source organism: Amblyomma americanum (assembly GCA_030143305.2). Lineage (NCBI taxonomy): Eukaryota > Metazoa > Arthropoda > Arachnida > Ixodida > Ixodidae > Amblyomma > Amblyomma americanum. The sequence continues at coordinate 227 of JARKHS020035674.1, read as the reverse complement.
CAGTGGAACCTACACTCACGCATATTACTTAGGAGCGAAAAACCGTGGAAAAACGATTACATTCATGAATAAAGTGATCCAGGGACTGAGCGCCAACATAGAGGTAAAACTGATGAAAAAGGTATAGCCTCACTTCCTTACGGTTGTTGATTAATTCAGCGGAGATTATCCCGTCTCTTTCTATTTAAAATTCACTTTCAAGGTAACACTTCACCTCCAGAAACGGC
>JARKHS020035673.1:0-30907 GCA_030143305.2 Amblyomma americanum | reverse complement strand
TGTACAAGGTCATGAGCAATCATTAGGTCTGAAATTATGTCTGCATTTTCAGAAGGTTCAAAAGATCCAGTACACCGATTCATATTTGGAATATTAAAGTCTCCAGAAATAATGATTTTACTGTTCCTAAATGAATACATATGATCCTGCAATTTGCGCATATAGTCAGGACCAGAATCTGGAGGCCTATACAGCGCGCCCAGAATGAAAGTGTGACCAACGTAATTAACCTTTAAGAGTAAACTTTCATGGTTGTCTATTTGCTGCAAAACCTCACTTTTAATATCACGTTTTAATAGGATAGCGACGCCGCAGCTGCGGGAACCCCTATCACGCCTGAAGACATGGTAAGAGGGAGGAAAAACGCAGTCGTCACTAACGCCAGAGTGAAGCCAAGTTTCAGTTATCACAACTATGTGGGGACTTTGAGTGATCAGTAAGACTTCAAGCGATTCTGCTTTATTGACTATGCTCTGAGCATTGAGGTTAATAATAGTTAGGTGTCGATAGTTTGCAGAAGTGCGAGCGGGTAGTCAGTCGGAGTTCCGTGCAGGGTCCGAGGCGATTTTAGTACGGCTATTCGATGCGTCGTTTCAGACAAACGTTTCATTGTCAACAATCAGTCTATCGTGAACTAACCTCACTTTATGGCCGTCATCATTTTCCTTTCGAGCTGACTGCCAGAGTAACTTCCGTTTTCGTAATGTTTCCTGAGAGTAGTCGTTCTGAATGTAAATGCCAGTGCCTTTTAGTTTCCCTGTGTTTCTAAACACGGCGTTCATTTCATCAAGATCTTGGAAATGAACTATTATTGGCCTCTTTTTATTGGTTGATTTACCAAGTCTGAGGAAACGGTCTACTAATGAAGCAGAGACATCAAGCTGCTTGTGAAATACTTCGTTAAGAACGGTTTGCTTTAAATCTTTTTCAGTTTCTTCCTCTTTTTCTGATACTCCATAAATGACTGTTTGCGCGCCTGTTACGATCTTCCAAACCGACCAATTTTCGGTTTTGCATATGAAGAGACTGACGAGCAGAATTCAAGTGTTGCTCGACAGCTTTTTCTACTTGAATTATACGATCAGACAGGGAAATGATAGTCGTATTAATCTTTTCATGCAGAATTTTCAGATCAGACACGTCCTGCTTTCTGGCTTTCCAAAATCTTATCAAACATTACTTGTACATCAGGACCCGGGTTACTTTCAACATCTCCACACAAGAGTTCACAAACGCGTAGACACTCGTATGCTATACAAACAACACGCCGTGGGCTCGGCAGGACCAGCAAAAAGGGGTCGTCACTTCTGTAAGCATGACCGACACTGACCTGCATAAGCAAGAACGGAGGCATGCTTAGTGCGATGTTCCGGCGCGGTCCGCCGTGCCCACTGAAGATGAAGCTGTGCAGGCCTTCTTTTATAGCTGAAGCTCTTGTCGACGTCACATCTCGAACGATACTGCCAGCAGGGGGCTGATCGGGAGCTGATGTGTCATATTCAGATGCCAAGCCCACAGGTGATATCGGTGAAAGACAGTCGATGCACGTGTGATTGCTGATACCGACGAAGCCGAGCAGAAAAACCTGCATAAGCAAGAACGGAGGCATATTTAGTGCGATGTTCCGGCGCGGTCCGCGCACAGAGTGCAGAGTTACACACTGCCGGCAAATAACAAATGGAACTTAGTGGGTCTGCAACAGACACTACCGCCTCCCTGCTGTCTTTCGGAATCTTTAAAGGTACAGTTATGTTAGTTATCTGGGCAGTTCCTGCCACATCTGTTCGCGCGATATCGAGTTGCTCGTCCCCCTCTCCCTTCTCTCCAATCTTCTCTCTTCCCTATGTTTCCGGTTCTTTTATTGCTATAATGTCTACTCGTGGGCACCGCACTTAAGGTCAGCATTGAAATTAAGGAGAGATGAAATTGATAGTTTCAGCACGGCCTTTCTTAGACCCAGCGATAAATTGTTGAAACGGGACCATAGCCAGCGTCACTTCTGTTCACTGTATGACAGCAAAATATCTCTACGCAAGCGAACATTATTTTCCATTCATTTTATTGCCTCAACTTATATTCTGTTGCCAAAAGCTATTATCCGGCACTTGGCAATATCCATATGCTGCTCGTATGACCGACCGCAAAAATCAAGAGAAAGGCATAACTCCGACTACGATGCTCGAGTGAAGGCTGCCTGCGCCGACTTCTGGTACTACTGGCGACGTAATTCGCGACTGCTTGCGGCTACTAGGATAGGTTCGGTTTACATGTTAATTAAAGCTCCACACAAGCCGTTCTCTCCTCCGCAGCCGCAAAGGCAGGCGCGAAGGGCAGTCGATGGGGAGAGCACGAAAGGTAGATAAGACAGCTATTGTGGTCAGTCGGTTCCGCTAGCTATATCCGGCAGGCATTTAAAAGCCAGGGGCGCTGGCTTAGCATGACAGCTTCGCGTCGCCTTTCCGTGACATATGAAAACACTACCATTTTGCTTAATCGGGAGCGGAACATCGGAAAGAGAAATTTAATTCAGGCTGAACAATGGGCTGCTCTGCATACATGGCTAATATGTTATGTAGCTACGTTTTCAATTGCTTCCCAATGGACTCAAAAGAAAACTAGGAAAAAGTAGAACACATAATACACAGCCACGCAAAAGACTCAATAGAGTATCGAGCGACATAAATAATGCCATATTTCTTTGATGCATCGGCCTAATACAGGCGTAAATGCGGTCAAGCCGTATTTTGTAATGCTTTAAAAAGCCGGGTGGGGTTGTGTAATTTAAACATGGACCACATCGGAAAAATGAATTTTCTTGTTGGTGCACTTGTACTTTTCTTCGCCACTATTTCCAGTAAAGCAGCAAATCCAGCTACACCGCAGTGATGAAGATAGCTATGCTGCCCCTGCTCTTCATTTTGACTGCCTGCTGCTGTATTCAAAAGGGTGAGACGCAAGAATTTTAAACATTGACAGTACATAGGGCTTATGCACAGCATTCATAAAAGAAATTGCTAAACTCATTTTACCGGCGCAAAAAAAAAGGTATTCTAAGCTAAATGTTGCCTGACAGCCCCCTTTTTGAGGAGCGAATTTTCTCTGATGTTCATATAGTGCAAATCTAGAAAATAAGCTTTAAAACCTAATCGAGATTAATGAGCTCTGCTTTCAACGAGACTTCTACAGATGAAGTCCATACATGTGCAAAAAATAAAACGAATGAATCAAAATTGTGAAAGAAACGAGGTACGTTTGTAGGGGTACACATTCTGTATCCTTGTGAGTTCCGAGCAATAGTAGTCAGCCGCGAGCTATATTTTTACAATAAGGTGGTTCACAAGAATGTACTGAAAAATATTGGATCTTTATGTCTCACCATTCTTTCTGTTAGACGAAGTTTGATGGGAGCCTCACTGTTCTTAGCTTTGGCTAGGGTTACTGAGGCTCCCCTTATAAGCCTTGTTCATTGTGTTTTGTGTTTTCCAAAAATCCAACCTCCTCGCCCTCTCTCTACCCTGTATTTTTATTTTAGTTTTCTAAAGGCTCTCTGCTACGATCTTTCCTGCTTTTAAAAATATGCAATGTCATTTGACTCATATTTAGTTAAATGCATATACGATGAAATGCGTATTACCATGAGGGTTACAAATATTCTGGTGAGAAAGAACTTTCTTAGAAACTTCAAATTCATTTTATCCTTTGATGCGCAAAAGGACGTTATGCAAAGCAACAAACTGATAAGGCTGATGAAGGCGCCGTTTTTGTTAACCAGTTCTTCAAGATGCAAGTGCTAGGAAGCACCGGGAGTTTGCGCTGATTTGCAATAGCACTCAGTCTGACGACATGGTGCCTTGTTAAGAATTCTGTGAAAGATACTTCAGAATTGTATCGACGGTGTCGCACAAGGATACCAGAAAAGGTCCACTGGAAAACAACCCCTTCGATATTTCGCAACAGTGCAAGTGTAAAGCATTGGGAAAGAAAATATCACATTTCTTCGAGTTGGAGTGTGTTTTCAGCAATTACAGGCTTGTTTGCTCTTTCAGACATGATTTGTGCTCTCTCAGACAAAGAAAATTATTTTATCAACTGAGAGTCGGGTTTGATCACTCAGCTATGAGGAAATTCCTTTTCTTGTCTGGTCCAGCTTCTTAGGAGACCATTGACCTAAGATGGGGAATCCGTTTCTCCACCAGCGTGTGCCTAATGTAGAGAAAATTCCTCAAAACGCGTAATCCAATTGATATAGCTTAATCCTGGATTCTGGACTTCAATTTTTTTTTCACGTTGAGGTTCAGGTGCGAGCATTTCAGAACTCAATAGGAAGGTATCTATGGTTGATGAAACGAGTATAGTAGCCTCGTTTCGTGGTCCGGCTTTTCTCAAGCATAACAGATAACTCTTGTATAAATCAGGTGCATTATACAGAAATCAAATTCCTCATACGTGTAGTGTACCATGCATTGAGGTATAATAATTCGTTAAAACAGCGCAGCATGCGGGATGCACAATTTGATTCGAAACCTGAAATATAAATATAGCATGTGCTTTTTTTGATCCAGTCGATGTCTGAAGAGGTTTTTTTTTATCTGCAGGTGCTGCCAAGGCACTAGAAATTTCTGAACGCGGGGAATCAAGCCGCGCAGGAGCGGCAGGTAGGTTTATGTTGTTTCCGTTGCATTGGTACCTGCCCTTAAGACAAAGGAAAATAAAATTAATTCAAATATTAACCATAAATGGTTGCAAACCATTTATTCGGTTTATTTAAAATGCTTTTTATATGTTACCAAGCAATTCGCAGCTAAGTGTGGGCCACTTCGACACGCCTTAAATGTCTGCCAGCAACATGCTCCATCTTCTGAGGACTTTAGTCGCAAGAAACTCCTGACAACCCCTCCTCTCCTTCATTTTGTAGCGATAGCTACATTACGGTAACATTTCGAGCCTTCAGCGGGGCGGCGCCGCCACCCTGTGGCTGCGCCGCCACGCTGTCACGTGGTTGGGCACGTGGTGCGGAGCAGCTACCGGCGGCACGGCGCCGTGGCTGATCACGAGGCTCGTCACGTGGTTGGTCACGTGACCAACTTCCACTCGGCCAGCTGTAGCCATAGCGTCACTCCTGGTTTAAGCAGAGCTAAGCCACCGCCATTTTTTTCGCAACTTGCGAAATATGAATACGGGTACAACTACGTACGTAAGCGCATGGGGCTCACAATGAAGCCGATATAAAGGCTGTGTCCGTTACTTGAAATCGAAATTTGGCTCGGGCCTCCACCTTTAGGCCTATTCCAGATAGTAGAAATAATTCCAGTTCTTTGTCCGGCGCGGCCCAACGAATTCTGCATAAGGCAGCGGAAGATTGGCCAGTGCGGGCCAATGCAGGGGCTGCAAGTGCACCAGTTATTAATTGCTGATTTCTTTAACATATATACGAACAATATAGAAGCAAAGAATAAAAAGCCTCATAAAATACTTTTCTCGCCAAAAGCAGCAAAAACGATAAGGTCGCTTTTTTTTTCTTGGACGGCTGCTGAGATAGGTAGTAAACGAAGAAGCAAATAATTTTTGTTTTAATTTCCTAAAGCCCGTTGAAGAGAAATGAAGCCGGATTCTAATGCACGTTTTGAAGTTCGCGATCCCTTCGGAATGGAATGAACATCTTCGCAACAGAGTCAATTCCCTGTAAGAGGGCACAGGCACCACTCTTTTCTGTGCTTCGGAAAAAAAATTGTTACCAGAACAAAGCGCGGGATCTCCATAAGTCGTATGAAAATTGAGAAGAATCAACCCCGAAAACAGTCAAGCTTACCTGCTTTAGTTTTTTTGTCAACCGGTGCGTTTATGCCCGAGAAATTTCTAGAGATTCGAAGGCTATCGTATGGAATAATTATTTAATCAATGGCGTAGAAGTAGCGCCTACAGCTCGCGTGCAAGAGGAGGGGGGTTCGAATCCATGTACCACACATTTCTCTGCCGGATTAAAAAAAAAAGAAAGTTCCGGGTGTCGATAGAATTCAACAACCAGGCCTGGGGTGTGGCCTGATCTCGGTGACCAGAACCGACAACGCACTCCCTCACCGCGCTGGATTCGGCCACACTGATATGCACTTGGTCACAACCTCATATATGACTAAATCAATAAACCCTCGGCCCGCTATCACCGTAGCATAATCAAGAGCAGAAAACTGGCAGAGCAGAAGAGTGGGCCTAAAAATTAAATACATGAAAACAAAGTTCGACAATCTCGGAAGGGAACAGCAGTTTACAATTGGCAGCGAAGTGCTGGAAGTGGTAAAGGAATACTTTGGAAAGATAGTGACCGCAGACCCGAATCACGATAGCCAATAACTAGGAGAATAAGAATGTGGGGAGAGCAATTGGCAGGTTCTCCCAGATCATGAATGGCAGTTTACCAATATCCCTCAAGATAAAAGTTTACAACAGCTGTGTCTTGCCCGTACTTACCTACGGGGCAGAAACGTGGACGCTAACGAAAAAGGTTCAGCTTAGGTTAAGGACAGCACAGCGAGCCATGGAATGGCAAATGATAGGAGCAATGCTAAGACACAGGAAGAGAGCAGAGGGGGTGAGGGTACAAACGGGGGTTTTATGACGGCGTAGTCGAAATCAAGAGGAGGAAACGAGACAGGCCAGGACACGTAGTCTGAAGACAATATGGCCAATGGTCCTTAAGAGGAACAGAATGCACTGCCAGAGAAGCCAAGCGTAGCAAGAGGTGGCAGAAAGATAAGTGTGCGGATGAGATTAAGTTTGAGAGGATAGGATGGCCGCAACTGGCGCAAGAGACAGTTAATTGGAGAGATACCGGAGAGGCATTTGCCGTGCAGTGGGCGTAGTCAGCCTGATGTTGAAAGTCACCAGTGGCTGCGGAGCATCTGACCAATGTGGCGGTGAGACCTGTGACGCAGCGAAGGGTGCTAAGAATTTCTGGCTCAGACATGCCGCCATTGGAAACTGAACCTAGCAACGTTTAACGAAATAACCTAATCCAGTGAGGCTAGTTTATCAGTTTTGTTCTAGGAACTAGCAGGTATTAAATAGGATGTCATAGGGCTAAGCGAGGTTAGGTGGGCAAATGAAGCAAAGTCTAGTGTTTAGAGATGGGCATGTACTATGCTATCGTGAATTAGTGGGCAGACGAGAACTAGGTGTGGGATTCCTGACCAATGGGGATATAGCTGTCAACATAGAGAAATACTACAGTATTAAATAAGGGGTGGCAGTTATCGTAATTAGTGTTAATAAGAGGTACTAACTGAAGGTGAAACAGGCTTACGCTGCTACATCCAGCCATGATGACCAAGTGGTCGAAATCGTCGAATAAAACGTTGAATCGGTAATAAGCAAAGTAAAAACACAGTACACTACTGATGGGTGACTTCAGTGCCAAGGTAGAAAACCAGGATGGAGACCAGACATTAGGCTACTGTGGTATAGCCTGTATGAATAACAGAGTGGAGTTACTAGTAGAGTTCGCGGATAGAATTAAGTTACGAAACATGATTACCGGCTTTCACAGACGAGAGAACAGTAAGTGAAAGTGGAAGAACCCCATTACTGAGACTAAAAACGAAATAGGCTTCATACTATGCGCTCACCCTGGCATTGGGTATGATGTGGAGGTCCTCGGAAAGGTACCTTGTAGCTACTACAGGATGGTAAGGTATCGAATTTGCTTAGACGTGAAAAGAGAATGGACGAAACTAGTGAAGCGGAAGCCCAGTAAGCAGTTAGTAGTAAAATAGAAAGCAACGGAATTCAACATATCGCATTAGATCAGATATTCGGCTTTAACTGAGGGCGATGTGACCTTATTGCTCGGGGTAATTGCTTGGGGTCCAATTGCTTGGGGCCTTGCGGTAATCAGGCGGAGGGGAGAGGTTAGAGGTAGAATTTTCATTGGACTTCGCCACACGTCAGATGAGTAGCGATACTCGTGCTTTCTCTCATTTTGCTTGTCAAAATGTTCGATGCTCTGTCGTGTATGTATAAATGTTTGATCTTAATAAAAAAAGTTTGTATGGAGTCAGCGCTCTTCTTTGCTGTCTTTTTGATTTTGTCCGTCGTCTAGTTCACGCTGTACCACCCACAACGAGGGAAAGAAAAACAACACTTACGCTTTTTTGCGCGCTGAGCAAAAGGCGCCGCCAATAAAAGCGACAGTCACGCGACAGCGTTTGTCATACGCCCATGAACCATAATAGCAGAAGAAAGAAATACAGTTGGCTGTATCATCACGGTAGATAGTAACATGCCTGAGTAAAGGAAGAGGATGATTTTTCCAAATCTGAGCTTTAATAGGCTTGATTTCAAATTTGCCTGCCTTAGGGGGCAGGCAAATTTAAAAATTTAAAATTAATGATTTAAAATTTCGATATATTCACATGATATGTTTTATGGATATGCCCGAGATGAGTGAGGTTCTGTTAAAGTAATAAAAAATTATTGCCTCAGCTTCAAAAGCTATTAAAGCGTCAGAATCCACACAGCAAGGCCTAGTATGTCCGAGTCTTTGTGTCTGTTCATATCCAGTTTGATCTTGACAAATAAGAAGTCCTTGGCCCGGCTAAGGGTCGTCAAATGACTCATTTCCAGCCACCCCCAAGGGGCTGGTATTTTTTGGTAGGACCGGGCTTTGCACTGGGTGCTGTTTTCATACCAAGATGAACGTTATGGTTTGATTAGTAGCCCTCTTGTGACAAGATCAGAAGAAGAGTATCTCCCAATATTGTCATCCATAACCGAGACTGTGGAAATGAAAGTAATACCGTACGTTGACCAGAGTTTGGTGATTCAGCCGTGCACAGGCACAGAAATCAGTTGTTTAAGGAAATACGCGAAGCATACTTCATCGCCACATCGTGCGTGTCGCCCAGCATTCGGTGGTGTTACACCCGATCGAGCTGGATTATCTTGACGGGAGCGATTGCGACTTCCTGGGGTGAATAATAATAATAATAATAATAATAATAATAATAATAATAATAATAATAATAATAATAATAATAATAATAATAATAATAATAATAATAATAATAATAATAATAAACACCTTTATTTTCAGACAGCACATTTACAATTCTTAGGACAAGTCTGCCCAAGCCATAAAGGCTTGTCGGGCAGTACTCGGCAGTCGGTGAATGACATATGAAAAACAGGTGTGACAAGCAAGCAAACAATGATAAACCTTAATATGAAAAGCAAACAAGAAAACGAAAACAGATTAAATAACCGACATATGGGTTTTTAAGAAGTTCCTTAATTGTGACAGCGAAGAAACTGAAAAGATCGAATCAGGCAAAGAATTAAAAATTTTGGGTATGTAATAATTACGAGTGAAGTGGCCATAATGAGTGTAGCAGCGAGGTACCGTGAAACGGGGGTGATGTCGAAAAGAACGAACAGGAATGAAAGGAACCAAAAATTCGCTCTCCCAAAAGTGAGCACGAATAACTACATGATGGAAGAGGGCATCAAAAGAGGGCAGCTGTAAAAGCGAAAACAAATTGCAGTCAGGTGAAGCATCCGTGTTGTATGCCACGGATCGAAGGATGTTTCTTAGTATGGCATTTAACTTCATTCGCCAAGTTTTTGAGCAATGATAATATACAGTGACTCCATATCTGAGGATACCATAAATAAGAGCATGCGCAACAAGCTTGCGAGTCTGAAAAGGTAATAAATATCGAACATTGTATAGTACACATGATAAACCACGAAGCTTGTTACATACTACAGTAAGGTGACTGTTCCAAGACATATCTCTGTCAAAAAGTATACCAAGGTACTTAACACTATTTGAAAAATTAATAGGAATGCAACAGCAATTAAGACAATGCGAAGAATGTAAGAACAATGGTTCAACAGACGAAATCTTTTTATGGGGATTATGAAAACAAATGAGTTTAGTTTTTTGTTGATTAATTGAAATCGAATTATTTAAAAACCAGTCCATAACATGCACCACATCTGTTCTAAGAGCCTCCATGGCCAGAAGCAACGAAGCATTTGTTGACAACAATAACGTGTCATCGGCGTATTGAAAGACATAACATTCTGTCACAGCATTTGATAAATCATTTACAAATAAGTTGAAAAGCAAAGGCGATAAAACAGAGCCCTGTGGAACACCTGCCGACAGAAATGATTCAGAACTTCGATGCCCGCTGATTTCAACAACTTGAGCCCGATTAGAAAAATAGACTTTCAGCAAATTATTAAAAGGACCCCTAAACCCCATGACATCAAGTTTCTCAAGCAGTAGGTCATGCCGAACACAATCGAAAGCTTTGCTAGCGTCCAAAAACAGACCACATGCGAGTTGGTTATTAACAAAACATGAGTAAATAATATCAGTAAAAGTTTCTAATAACAAAACAGTTCCTTTACCTGCAATGAAACCAAACTGTGCCTCTGATAGGATATTATTCGTGAAAACAAAACTGTACATAACTTGGAATAGGTGCTTTTCAAGAATCTGCGCAATCGCAGGTAGAATTGAAATAGGCCTGTAATTTTCAATATCTTTTAAAGAACCACTTTTATGTAATGGTTTAACTATGGCAACTTTTAAATTGTGTGGAATGAAGCACTCAGTAATGAAACCGTTCAACATAAAAAGAAGTACCGACTGCAAATTCGTAAAATTCCGTTGGAGGTCACTCATTCTTATATTGTCAATACCTGCAGCTTTCTTCGAATTGAAGCTAAAGATTATGCTATGAAGGTCCTGGGGTGTAATAGTCGGGAGAAAAGCTGAAGAAGCTGTGCAATACAAAGACCGTGGAACCTCATAGTGGGATAAAGGAAACTTCCTGGGAACCTGAGAGAAAAATGCATTAAACTCAGAGGCCGCAGAGGGCAAATCTTTGAAGGATTTGGCAAATGAATCGCTAATGGATTGTTTCGGGTTTCGTCCAAAAAGGCAATTGATAGTTGACCAAGTTTTACGTGAAGAGTGTTGGTTGTTACGAAAAGCCGAATTGAAATAGTTACGTTTCGAAGCTCGAATCATGGCAGTGACTTTATTTCTAAGCAACCTGAAATTATCTTTGAGGAGTGTGTTTTTGGGACTACGCTTGCAACGTGTCCAAAGGGCGTCTTTTTCTGCAATGGCCTTCAGAATGTCACTTGTTAACCAAGGAAGGTTTGGGTTGCGTTTTTTGATCACTTTGACCTTTTGTGATGAGGCTATTATAGAACTGACAACCTGCACAAACCTGTCATACACGTTAAAAGAATTAACTTCCTCGAGGAAAGAGACCCAGTTAAAATTGGCTATAAGGTTATCAAATGTGGCAGTGTCTGTATATGAAATTCGCTCCTTATTGGGGTATGATTTATTTAAAGAAGGAAAAAGAATATGAGAACCTACAAAGTAATGATCTGAAAGTTTATATGTAATTACCGAAGAGAAAGACTGGGCAAACGGAGCTCTTATATTGATGTGATCAATACAAGAAGCTACGAAATGATGTCCCAGGTACTCTTCTCTTGTGTAGTCTTTTATCGCTGGTTCAATACCATGTTTTGCCAAGATATTTAGGTACTCGCAAACAAATGAACGTGCTGGTGACAAGGTGTCAATATTGAAGTCTCCTATGAGGCATATAGAATGATTTGGCAATAGGGAGCCCAAAAAATTGTCGAGCTCAGAAAGAAATTCTTTCACATTTTGGGAAGGAGGCCTGTAAAATCCTAGTAGAGTAACCTCCGAACTTACGAATGGTATCTGCAATGCAACGCACTCAGCAAAGCAGAATTTGGATTGTAAAGGGTAGGCATTCCATTTGCTGTGAACAAAAACAAGCTGTGAATGCACGCGAGTAGTTTTATTTGTTTTTTGCTTTTTATGTGAGCTTTTTTGCTTTGTGCGCCTGCGCGCACTGAGTTTCAAGGCTTTATAAGCATTAGTCTTTCGCCTCGTGTGTGTGCGTGTTTCTTGCTTAGCCCTGGTTTTTTCGCGCTGTTCAAAATGCTAAACATTCACCAAGTCGGCCAGTTTTCAGTTCTGCTGAAGGGTGTACCATACCAACCATTTACATCCAACATGAGTCAAGATGCTTTACTTCGCGTTTTCTTCACTAGTGTTGCATCTTCAGAACTGGTCTGTAGTCATGTCAGCAACTCGACCTATACGCCCTTTGCCCCCTATGGATGGATGGATGGAAGGAAGATAAGAGCGTTTCGCTTTGAAACGGGGTGTTGCAAGTTGTCACCCTGTTCGGCTTTCTTTTTCTTTCATTTGTATTTATTATAGCAATCCGTCAAACTTAACAGTATTATTAAAAATTCGCAAAAACTGTTTTTAAACTTGAACTTGCAACCATACGTTACCGCCATCTTTTTTGAACCAAGAATCATCCAATCGCTTTGTGTTTATTTCTAACGCTGATTCATTCACATGACGTTGTTACCTGTAAAGCCTGGGGCCTCAGGTGCAACGCCTGTTCCTGCATCAACCTGCTGATGGATGCCACCTGATGCTAGCCTAAGATGTTAAATTTTTCTGCATATCAGCCACACACCGCACATGCGTCATCTTGATTAAATTTCTTTTTGGAGCTCCACATTCTTAGGCATTGAGACCTAGCTCCACAGAATAGGGTGCTGCCTCTTCATATATACTAGAACAGTTACTTCCTGCTTTGAATTTTAAATTAGTATATAAATCTATTCTGATTTTTTTCATGCAATGAATGCAACTTTTACATTCTGCGTTTTTTACCTCTTGTTTAAAGCTCTTTATTTCTCCGTCCTTGTTTCCGGGACACTTGCTGATTTGTTTCCTCCTTTTTTTCCGCAACCATGTCCAACACTCTGAGAAAAAAATTTTGAAACTTTAAACTTGTAATACAAGGTTACGGAAATATTGAAGGTAATGTTCCATTCTTCTGATATCTAGCAAAATCTTTTTTTTAATGTTTCCATCGATCACATGAAAAGTTAAGACTGTCACAGAAAACTAATGGGGAGCGCTTTTGATGAGGGCAAAAATGTTAACAGGAAAAAAATATAAGACTGCAGTTGGGTGATCTGCGGATATAGTCCGTATTACAGTGAAATCTTACATTATGTGAAAAAAACTGCATAAAATATTTTACTCTCAAAAATGGTTTTGTGCAGAATTATTGGGTATGTTTGAGTAAAAGCTCTCTGTGTGTAAGTATTTAAATACCTTATCTTCCCACCTGTTGTCGTCCAGTTTTCTTAGGCGTTTTTTATCTATTATATTAATTTGAGCTTTCCGCCCTTTAGACGATGCCCTTAGGCACAAAACCACGTTCAGAAAAAGTCCTTGCACCAATATTTCTAAACAAATACCTCTCACTTTTTCATGCTTGATATCACAATAAGGCCCTGTACCTATTACTGCGGCATCTCTTTGGCCTTTCACCCTGAGAGTCTGCTCGTGCTTCTTCATGTATATTCTGTCCTTGAAAAATGCTGATGTTGACTGATTGGTACATAATGATGGAGACGATGTAATAGCGTTTGAGACGGGACAAAGAGAAAAGGACGCACCATTGCCTTCACTAAAACAAACTATTTATTGTCAAACGTGAGGAAGCATTTACATGCTTCCTCGCAAGTTGCAATAAATCATTTGGTTTGTGATCAGCGCAAACATGTTTGTCGTTTTCTTTGCCCCGTAATACCGCATTTACACGGGCACCCTTAACCATGGTTAAGTAAACTGCGGTTACCCTTAACTATAGTTAGCCGCGCTCACACGGAAAGCCAAACTGTAGTTACGCCACTAACCGTAGTTACCGTAAACCGAGCTGGCGTTCAACTATACTCCGAGATTTTTGTATTTTGAAAATCTGGCTACCTGATGACATTCAGTTGTAAGGACCTGATTATAAGGCTGTGCGGGATGCCCGAAGCGACTTCCGCTGATTCAGCCTCTGGTTCACCAGATACCACTCCTCCCGGGTCCCGTCTGCCCGTGCCGATGCGGAGGTGTGCATTGAGGGTTTCATATCTGCGTAGGCACGCTGATGCTTCCTCCGAAGGCTTAGCGAAAATACCGCGTGAATGCCGACACCGAGTTAGCGGAGTGGCTAGAGTAGCACATCTTGGTCAGTACTTTACGGTATGTTCCGTGGAACATACTAAACTGCACATTGGTGATCAGGGATGCCGTGTGCGAAGTCTCCAAAATAAACAATTTCAAGCAATTATGTTCCTTGAATATGTGCTGGCACAGGGGCATTATTGCATTTCGGGTTCAATAAGGTGCCCCGACCACGCCAGAAATAAAAAAGACACCTTGGGAACAGCAGCTGAACATCATATGCGGACAGTCGGCGCTGTGGGCGAATTTCATTAGGAATTCTTCCCACTTTGGTATTTATTTGTGGAGACAATATATACTTCTTAATGCCTTCATTACTAAACCCGTCCCAAACTTCTGGTGGTGCTAGCCCGGTTCCTATCTGCTTTCATCATAATTCACGTAAATGCAGTTGGCGTCTGGATACACATAGATCCGACCACAGTGTCATTGATTACGAATAGTCAAGAAGCTGTTTCCTCTAGTTGAAAGCTATTTTAAGTGAAGCGCTATTCAATGGTTTACAAGCTGTTAACTAGCGCTGATCTTTTTGGACCGTTTTTTTGATGATGAAAACGTGGTCTAATCCTCTTGGATTAATAGCAGTAGCGATATTGCGGGGCTAAGGGACGAGAAACGGCACTGCATCTAAAAAAGGCGCAGTGAAAGCATCGCACACACGCCATATTAAAGAAATAACTCATTTCCAAGTTTTTGTGACGGTGAAAGCCCTGTTATTTATATGTGGTCTTGCAGTTGCCGTATTGTTCGACTGCCAACGGTCAATTATGAACTGCGACCATGTTTTTAATCTTCATCATGTATATGAGAATCAAAGGTGAAGAGAGAGTTTTACCAAAGCATTTTTCGCCGAAATTTTATTTTTAAAGGTGCTAAATTTATGGCGGCGAAAATTATTAGACAATTCACCCTTACAGGCGGTGTTTGTGCAAAAGAGCACATAATTAGTATAGACGTTCTGCCGCGTTTAATGAACATCATCAATAAACCGGCCTTCTCTTTTGTTTCTGCACATGTAGAGTAGCTATGGCTTGCAAAGTCTGGCTCTTCAAAAACGTACAAGAGCGTGCCATATTATGGCGATGATTTTTTTTATCAGTCCGTTATTAGAACATTGCATGCAGTTTGGGGTAACACTTTTTGGATCGTTTGTTTTTATTTTTCAGATTGCATATCTACAAGAAATTATCGAATCCCTATAAATTCATACTTGGATCTGGTAGATCCTTGCATTAGAGAATACTGCAATGAGAATGGGACACACTATCTTAGGATTATGGGGTAAGTCCTAAATCTAGTTCAAGCTCTCATCACTAGAGAACTAACTCGGTCATGTTGACCTGCACGCTGTGTAAACATGAAATTTAACTCCCAGCTATCTACCCTGGTCGGTGACTAAAGAAAACTGCAATTCACGCCGACACTGTTCTGAAAGCACAGCTAATGGGCAAAGCACATTGAGCGGTTCACGAAGAGCAATTTTTCTTTTTCCTGCTGTGGTTCTGCCTGTACAGACCCGAGCCCTTCAAACAGCTTGTTTGTATTAGTGGTTTGAGTTCGCAGGTAATGAAAGTAGACTCAGGTGTTCCGCTAGGAAGCATTCTTGGTCCTCTTCTTTTAAGCCTCTGCGTTAATAATGCCTTAATTCAGAAACAAGTAAAATTCATTATATATGCTGCTAATATGAGTGCATTTGTCTCTTCTCTCTCTCTTTCTCTCTCTGCTTCGTCAACCGAATTAGTAAGTCAAACGATTTCCTACTTAGCTTGAGCGATTCCTCAGCGCCCTCCCTGCAATCTTTGGGAGTGTATCGCTGAAATCGCAGCCCCCAGCGATTGCAGCTTATGCTGGGAAATTTGTGTCCCGGTCAAGTTTGAGCCACCTAAGTCGGTTTTAGCAAGATGCAAAGTTATTGCATTTTTTCCTTGCGTGTTATTTGGAGGCTATTAGTGCAAAATGTACTGCACAATATTCTCATTAAAGCTATTCTATTCTATTACGAATATGCGACAGCTTCTTGGTGTGATTTAACCTACTTGCTTAGTTGGAATGCCTAACTGCCTGTCATTAAGCCGTTCTCCTCAACCGTAGAGGAATGCTGTTTTAGGCTTTCCATTATATTGCTACGTGGCGACCAGCTGAAGAATGAGGCGACATTAATGATGGCAGTGAGATGATTTTAATTGCTCCTGGCCTAGCGCGAGCACTTCGTTCCGCACCACCGCCAGCTTCGTCGTCTTCGTGACACAACCCGGGGCTGCCGAGCGATGGTCCCGATCGTGAATAAAAGACACTGATGAAGAGATGCGCTCGATGGGGATGGCTTCAGAGGACGGTACAACAGAAATGGCATGGTGGTGAAGTGCTGGCCGCCACGATGAAAGATATGGTCGAATGAACCCTGGTTCTACGAAGCTTCCGGGCCGCTGGTCGCCGGGAGCCGACGGCCGAAGCCCTTGGATGCACCGAACGGCAGGGGTAGGGGGTATGTGTCCTCACGTGTGGGCAGCGTCTCGGGTCGGTCGGGTCACTGGGTCGGGTCGCGGCAGCTTCTTCATGTCGTCGGGTCTTGTGATCAAGGCGGGGGTCGGGGCTGGGGTGAGCTGCGAGGTCGGTTCGGGCTTGGCAGGCTGGCGCACGGCCGGGCGGCGCGGTTCAGGTACTCACGGCCGACGACCGCGGCTGACGGAGGACGCCGAAGCTCCAGAACCAGGATGGGGATGAAACCCCGCACCTCACACAAAATGTTACGCGGCGACCAGTCGAAGAATGAGGCGAGATGAACGATGGCAGTGAGATGAATTTAATGGCGGCTGGCCTAGCGCGAGCGCTTCGTCCCGCCCCACTGCCAGCTTCGCCGTTTTCGTGACAACATTTTGGTCCTGATATACTGCTTTCAGCCCACGGACCCTAAATATGCGCAATAAATCTTTTTCTGCGCTGATTAGCCGGCGTATTTACGAAAAAAATGGGACACTAATAACATATCTTGCCTTAACTCTTACCTTTGTCTTTTAATAAGGCGATTTCGGTAGCTCATTTAAACATTCAGTGAAAGGCATTGGACAGATTGCGTCTGTTTTGCACCCCCTCTGATTTCCAGCCTATCGCATTTTCTTCGGGGTCTATAGCCGCCGAGCATAGCCCAAAAGACATTTACAACACGTTTACGTATCCCTCATTGACGAGTGAGCCACACTATTCCGGCATCACTGACAGCACGTGCACTCAATCAAATGGGTGTGCATAAAACATGAAGGTTGTAGACAAACCATTTAGCAAAGGCTGTTAGTAATATATATTGAAGGACGCTCTAAGATAAAGTGCCATTATATTTAGCATAACTTGGAAGCGTGGCCTGTATTTGTTAATACTGCCAGCACATTTATCTGGCAAGTTAGCGGCGAAAAATAGTGAAATATTGAACTGTAGTATACTGAACTGTTTTATATGTAAATGTAAACGCTGAAACTTTTATATAATTTTCTGCTCCTTAATTTTATTAGCCGTATGAATCATTCTTTTAAAGATACGGTTTTCATTGATGTTCTAGCGCAAAAAGATACTGCATTTGGACACATTAAAAACGACCCCACAGAACTGAAGAGCGCACGCAATAACACCGGCAAGCTTCCTTCACCCGATGGCGGCCGTGTGAATATACGGTATTCCAGAAATAAAAGGAAGCACCATCAATTATCTGAGCAGAATTAAGGGCGCCGTTTCTTTCCTTTAAGTTTGAAGACTACATGTGCACGGACCTAATCCTTCGCTGAGTCATACGCAAATGCAATCCTGATTTTTTCAGCCGGCTTCCATAAAAGCTTGGCGCGCAGCGCATTCCGGGCGCATTAAGACGATCAGGATGGTCCCCAGCTGAATAAATCAGAGAGAGCTCAAATATGTCATATTCTGAGAGAGAGAGAGAGAGAGAGATAAAACATTTATTATTTCATTGAAGTGTTCTGCGAGCCAGGTAGGCGGACTCCTCAGTTCAGGACTCTGGTGGCTTGGGCGGATGCCTGGACCAGTCTGATGATGCGACACTGGTCCTCCACACCATTGCTGGTCAGGGCTGCCTCCCACTGCTCTTATGATGTCTATAATGTTTTTAGATGAAGTGGTTTTGGGGGACAATTCCAGAAAATGTGAAACAGCGTAGGCGTATCGCCGCACCATGGACAGAAGGGGCGGTATTTGGAAGGGTGAATCAAGCTGTACAAGTACAGGTTAGGGAAGGTATTCGTTTGTATTCGCCTCCAAAATGTGGCTTCTTCTGTGGTGAGTTTAATATGGGGAGGGGGATATATTCTACGATCTAATGTAAGCATCTCCAGCCGTTCTCCATAGTTTGATGGTAGAGGGGTGAGGTACGGGCAAGGATCCGCTCGGTTTGTTAGCTCACGAGCTAGATCGTTTGCCGCCTCGTTGCCTTCAAGACCTGAATGTCCCGGGGTCCAAGAGTAATGTTATGGGGGCGTTGAAGTGTAGGTGAGAGGCCCGACGGTATGAGTAGAGCCGCTGTCATTTTTTGACTCTCTTGTAATGTAATATTGACAGGCTCGCTTCGAGTCAGTTATTATGTGAGCTGATTTGTCCGCCAGATCACAATGCCTTATGACAAGGGCGATGGCGGAGGCTTCCGCCGCGGCAGGATCCTCAGCCCGGAGTGAAACACTCGTCAGTAGTTGAAAATTGTGGTCAAGGGCGACTGCAACAACGATGCTCGGATCAGTGTACGCCGCCACGTCTACATAGACTGCTTTGTGATCTGACTCTAGACGCCAGCGTAGATGAGTGACCCTAGCCTCCCGTCTGCCTTTGTGGATTTCTGGATGCATATGTTTTGGGAACGGAGCCACCGAGATCTGTCTTCTTATGTTTGCAGGTAGGGAAGTGTGTCGCCAGAGCTCTTGTAGATCTCGTGGTGTACCAATGCGCTGAAGAATGGCTCTTCCGGTGGTGGTCTGTTGGAGTCGGGCTCTCTGCGATGCTAAGACCGCATCCCTGATCTCCTCAAAGGTGTTGTGGACTCCAAGCTTGATTAGACGTTCGGTCGAGGTGCTTGGAGGAAGGCCGAGAGCTGTTTTGTACGCGCTGCGAATGACAGTGTCGGCCTGCTTAAGTTCTCCCTTTGTGAGATGATACGGAAGGCCGTATGCTATTCTGCAGATAACCAAGGACTGTACAAGACGAAGAGTGTCTTCCTCGCGCATGCCTTTCTTGTGGCGTGTTATACGACGAATCATACGTGTAATCTGGTGGGTGGTTGTTCTGAGAGTTTTTATGGTATGCCCAGCGAGTAGGTTACTTTGAATCCAAAGCCCGAGAATTCTAATGATCGAGACCTCTCGAATCGGTTGGCCTTTTACATAGAGATCTATTGGTCCAGAGTTTTTGTAATTTTGACTGTGCAGCCTGATTACTTCTGACTTATCTGGTGCACAGCGAGGGCCACTACTAGCGGCAAATGTTTCGACAATCGATGCCGCTTCCTGTAGGGCTTGTTCCTTCTGTGCAAGGGATCCCTTAGTCGTCAAGATAGTTATATCGTCTGCATAGAGTGTAAATCCTATATCGGGTAATTCCTGCAGCCGACGAGCCAATCCTGTCATGGCAATATTGAATAAGAGGGGAGAGATGATTGATCCCTGCGGAGTGCCCTTGTTTGGCATTGGTATGGTATCTGATCTGGTATTTCCAATTCCAATTGTTGCAGTGTGGTCCGTGAGGAAATCTCCAATGTAGTTAAAGATCTTCTGTCCACATCCCAGGGAGTTCAGTTCGTGGAGGATAGCTTCGCGTGAGACATTGTCAAAAGCTCCCTTAAAGTCAAGCGCCATGATCAGATGCTCGCTTCCTCTTGGGATGCCTGTAAGAACTTCCTCCTTAAGCAAGAGAAAGGCGTCCTGGGTTAAGAGACCGCGCCTGAAGCCAATCATGGACTGTGGAAAGAGATCCCTGTCCTCAATGAAATGCACGAGGCGGTTTTGGATAACACGCTCATAGAGCTTCCCGAGACAGGATGTAAGGGAGATCGGTCTTAGTGTTTCAAGGGTGGGCCGCTTTCCGGCCTTAGGAATTGTGATAATCTCTGCATGTCGCCACTCGTTTGGGACTCGTCCTTCCTCCCACAGGCCATTAAGGTAGTCGGTCAATATGTTTTGAGCTAAGGTTTCTTATCATTGCGTTGGTAACTTTGTCTGCTCCTGCGGCTGTATTGCGTTTGGCGACTCTTGCTGCCGCATATACTTCAGCCACCGTGATGGGCTCGTCTAGATCAGTGTTCAGAGCTCCTGTGTATTGAAGATTGCATGGCGGGATTATTTGAGAGCCAATGTACTGGTCTTGTAGGGCTTGTTTCAATTCCTGATCTGTTCCTTGAAATTTGTAAGCAATTTCTTGCAACGTGCGATTGACTATGGTTTTGGTATATTCTGACATTCATATCTAACGAGCAACGCGAGGAATAATGAGATCGAATACGTATGCTCATGCACCCCGCATAATAACAAAGGATAAGTAGAGCGCCCTTTTGCCGTGGCGTATGACACGAGCAAAAATCAATGTCCCGCGCCATGTACATCTAAAAATTATCGTGCATCGCTTTCGTGTCTATCTTGTGTAGCGCCATGTTGGGGTTGGATACTGTAGCCTCTGCTGCCGCAGACATGATGCGAGCCTATTAAACCAGTGACAGCTACCTGCAGAAGATTACAAAAAACTTTTGAAAAAAGTTTGTAATCTACAATGCAGGGGAAAATTGGACGACATCCTTCTAATGTTTTCTACCGAATTGTGTCGGTGCTTTCTCGAATTAATATCGTATGCCCGGAATAGAAAGTTGGGGGAGGGGGGCAAAAAAAACATCATAAGAAGCCTTGAAAACTTCCATCAAAAGAGGCGCAAGGCAAATAGAAACCGTTTTATAGAACTCGCTAGTAATGTCATCTGGTCCAGGAGGTTTCTCAGCCGTCGTGTCAGCAATGGCAGATTTAACTCCGTCCAAAGTGAGAGACCCCCCAACTGCAGCACACTGCTCACCGTCAAGTCAAGTAAAGGCTTCGTATTAGCGAATTTAATCTGATCGCCTATATATGCCCGCCCAACCCCCAAATAGTTCCAATAGTAGTCAAAGAGAGTAATAATACCAGGAGCATCACTATGTGTCCAACCTTCGTGATTAATTTTCAATATTTCTTTGGCAAGAAAAATCTGCCTTTCATCACTCAGGACCCGACGAGATAGTTTCTCATCCAGAAACCTATGGGATTTAGATCTTATCAAGGCCCCTTTGTATATTTCGGTTTCAAACTGCTGAAGCTCTGCTTTCACGGTAATGATATCTTCTGCATAGGCACCTTTGCTAATTCTCGCTAACTCATGTAGCTCAACCAGAGCACGGTCGAGCTCTTGAAGGTGCTGTGTCTTCAAAAAAAAATTTTTGCGGAAGCTAGCATAGCTAATTTTTGTGTTTTTACTTAAATAAATTTCATTTTTGCAAAAGTGAAGATCACCGCGTGACAGTGTGACATTCAAGGAAGTAGATACAGCATGGTTCAAGATTCATCTGAGAGCAGGCAGCTAATCTACTTCGGCAGCTCCCAT
Organism: Amblyomma americanum; assembly: GCA_030143305.2. Lineage (NCBI taxonomy): Eukaryota > Metazoa > Arthropoda > Arachnida > Ixodida > Ixodidae > Amblyomma > Amblyomma americanum. The sequence goes on along the minus strand of JARKHS020035673.1, from coordinate 9,198 downwards.
CAAGGAATGGGTATGCACCGACTGTGCCTCTCCAACTGAAGAGACACCATACAGTGATTAGTAAAAAATATGGACCGCACCCAGTAACAAAAAACACTGGATAACATGCCTGCTGAAACGTAAATACTGTCAAGCCGAGCACTATAGGAGCACTAAAATTGAGTAAAACTAATATTATGGACCTCGTCTTGTCCAACATCCACAAGGTTGTATTCGCATGCCAAATTGGTAAGTAAACAGCACTAGAGTCATAACACTTACTTAACACTGCTCGGTCTTCATCTCTACAAACACAATTGAAATCACCCAACGGTATAATTTTATGATCCGTGCACAAACGGTCGACTAATAACTGAAAAATAGCCTTCAATCACGCAGCTTTACAGGGGCATAAACACAAATAATTCGCCCCTCTATACCCCAAATTTAAAGGTCAAAGCAGATAAGTCACCCGTCGTCATCTGTGCTATACGACATGCATGCTAACAATTCACAGCGCAAGACGAACACGGACACGAGGGGAGACACCACAAAGCGCCGACTTCAACAAAAGTTTATTGCTGTGCGAGCGACTATATATGGTGTACAGCGGGCATGCTAATCAGCCTCGCGGGAAAGGAGTGCTTTTCCCGCGAGGCTGATTAGCATCTCGACAGCTTCGTTTGGTTAACTTCCGCGCATTTCTCTACAGTCGGTCTCTTGCCCTGCAGTGTGATCTACACTTTCACTGAAGTTAATTTTGCATCATCTAACCTGACCTAACCCTATCCCCATGGCGGAATAGTTTCGATAGTGATGAATTTTAACTTCTCTCAGATGCATTATGCACATTTACAAGTGTATATAAAAGCATAAGTTTAAACCAGATTCATTTCTCTCTTTACGAATTCAGAGAAAAAGAAATAAAATTACACAGGTTAGCTCATGGTGCCTACACAAGCTGCATTCATTTCCTCTTGTTTTATGAAATTACCGCAAACTTAAATTTGAAGAAAGATATCTCGACTTATGCAAAGGGTTGTATAGTAAGGAAGAAGCCAATCGCCTTTTGCATGTGCACTACGTCGGAAAGTTTGCACGCTACAGTGTTCCGCGCATGTCAGGCCTGGAGCTATTTCTTGTTTTATTGGTACTCGCAGCCAGCCTGTATGATCAGCGCTGCTGAGTATTAAGAGTGTTTAGAGCTCTGGACAGCGCACTGGATTGAAGTCACTCAAACAAGCCTAGTTTTTCCATTTGGACTGAAGTCAGGCCTCTGTCTGGGCCTCGGAGTAAGGCCACACATTGCCCAATTGCGCACTACTCTTTTATTTTTATACTAAAGAGCTATAACGACACAAAATACAATCAACAGAGGTAAGAGGAAAATTAATAAGCTGTGTGTTCAATACACCATTTCTGTTGTTGTTTGTAGCTGCCGGAGAATTATTTGAATTCTTGTGAAAACTGGTGAAAGCTAACGCTTTTGTCAGTTTTATCGATCTGGTTAATTAGGGCTCAAATTTGTTCAACTGGCACTCCTAATGTGTAACTATTTATTTCTTTTATATCTCTACACGCAGATGCGGAAGTACAGGTGCACCAAAATGCAAAGATCCTCATCGCGACTCGAACCATTTCCCAAACTGCTGTTCGAAGATACCTAATTGCACAAAGAGTGAACTTCAAGCCATTCGGGAGGAAGAACAGAAGAGACGGCACAAGATATTTGTGGATTCCTTTTCGAATATGCAGAATGCTTAGAGTTAATAAGTTGTGTTCTCAAGAAAGCTTTGATTTCTTCCCGCTTTTGATTGAAACATTTCGTTTCACTAAATAAAATAAAGCGGATTCAGTAGGTCTTTCTATCACTGCGATGAAAAACCTTTGCGAATGAGATACGGACGGCGATGATGCAAAGACGGAAACAAACGCGGACTGACAACTTTACCACGTGCAGGATACAACATGTATAAATAGGCGATCTCTGCATCTTATCGAAAACGCAGGCACGTGAAGACGTGCCTAGTGAACAACTAGCCTGACAAATTCTACTAAAGCATTTTTCTATCACTGTACATGAAATCCTTAAAGAGGGGCGAAAAGCGCTAAGCAAAAATTAAGCGATTAAACAAAAATTAGGAGTACGCTTAAGCTTCACCTTAAATATTGACGCGATAGTGCCGTTTCCTTATTTTTTTCTTCTAATCCTTTTTTTATCATTTCTCATCCACTATGAATCCACAGCGATATTACCGATCACATTCAGAAATAACAATCACAATTGCCGACCATCTTACTGATTACTAATCACGAATCTAAATTATCGATCACTCATCACTGCTTAGGTTACACTGAACAACGTACTACGGCACGACATAATCATACACATACACGCCATTTGTTTAAGCGCTACGAAGCGCCGTAACACCGCTTTTTATTCCGGGCAACTTCTGACGCCAAATTAGCATAATTGTATTTGGTTTTATTCTTTAAATAATAAGACATCAGTACACATCCCCAACACACGTTACTGTCAAACACAACAAAACGCGTTCACTTGGTGCTCCTCTTACACGCTTCAACATATGATTCTTTGTGGCGGTTTCGATTGGCAGCCATAAATTGTGATCCTGGTGTACGCCCTGTGTGCAGCTGTTTTGTTCAGAATGTATGTGAGCTGCGTCACATCCTCAGGCATCAAAGTTTCTGCGATTAAGTCATTGAAGTGATGGGTGTTCTCGTTAAAATGAAAGTACATAAATTTTGATGTCATACCAACAGACACGGTTGGGGTGTTTCTGTACTTGCCGCGACAGGCACTAATGAAAAAAGTCATTTGTGGCATATGCGTTGCGTGCTTTCCTTAGGTGTCATAAAGGCATTGCCTTGTTAAGTAACTCAAGGCCGGAATGCAGAAACATTATTGCGGTTCTAATTAGGTACACCAGAACGTGGCGCTAACTAAAACAAGAAGAGATACAAACTATCCAATGTTCAACCGCTCGAGAAGGGAAGGACAGGTGACGATAGACAATGAAGCGCTGGAAGTGGTCAGGGAATATATCTACATGGGCCATGTAGTGTCCGCATGTCCTGACCACGAGTGTGAAATAACTAGGGGAATAATAATGCGGAGAGAGGATTTGGTAAGCACTCTGAGGTAATAGTAGCAGTTTGCCAATATACCATAGGAGTGGAGTACATGAAAGCTAAATGTTACCTGTACAATCCTAGCAGCAGTTTAAGGTTCTAAAGAAAAAGGTTCGAATATAATAGTGGGCAGGGCAGCAAGCTAGCGAAAGGAAAGATGTAAGGGTGGTTAATATGATGGTGATGATGAAGACACTATTATTGCACTAGAATTGATTTGGGGAAACTACCTCAGTAGCTTGTACATATATTGTGTCCATAATTTATTTCTTCTGCCTTCAACTACACCAGAAGGTATCGATGCTGACGCCCTGCAAAGCCAGTTTTAGAGTCCTGTCCGGCTATTGTGGGATTGGGAGGTCCTTCCATACAACGTTCCGATTCAAGCTCGAGGGTTTTAAAGCGATAGGGCAACAAATCTGTCGTCGTCACAGTCGTTGTCAGATTCGTCGCCGTTGGTAATTATATTACCGCCTGGCTCACTGCCTCAGGGTAAAATTGCAAAATTTTCTATCTTGTGATGCTGACGCTGTTTTGCCAAATTGATTACGCAGTAATCTTCTCTACTGAAGACATTTGTGCCGATTTTTACCCGTTTTTAATGAATATTGTCTACATACGAAGGTTATGTTCAATTTTTTATACATAGACCATACAAGTGTGCGTTAAACAGCTTCCATTTTTAAAAACACGCTACGAATAAGTTTTCACGTCGAATATTTTTCTATGGTGGTAGTGGTCCTATTAAAATAACAGTAAAAAGGAAGAAAAATATTTTTGCTAGCCCCGGCATCTGCCATCGATGCTGAAGCACCTGAGCTGGGGCAGCGGAAATAAAGGATAGCAGGCAGAATGGAGAAATGAAATGAAAGAGGTGAGGGGACAGGAAGAGAGGATAGGGGGAGAAGTAATATGTACAAACTATTTACACAATAAGAAATGTGTCCAGCTTGTGCGCGTGATTAGTTCATTTTAGAGGAATTAAAACACACGCGCACAGCACTGTGTTGGCTACAACTGGAGTGGGGCGTCCAGTTATTAATCGTTCAAGGTAGAACTCGCGGAGCGTTCGGTCTATAAATCGGTTATCGAGCTCCTCCAACTATTTCAGTTTATTGCTTCTTTAATTTCTTTTTTTTTCATTTTTCAGCGCGCACATTGAAAAGTGGGGCTAAGATTGAGCAGGGAGCAGCAGTATTGCACGAAAATCCTTGCTACAAACAATACTGCCTTCCTAATGGGACTGTTTACCTTAGGTATATGACGTAAGTGCTATTTCTGCTTTGTGACCTCTTGACACAGCGGAACTCACCCCAGCATATAGAGTTCCACATTATGCAACCATCGAAATGAACACGGCAGTATTTTACCCTGTTTGCTACTACAAAGAACTGCCAGGAACGCATATATTTCTCTCAATACACTGTCAATGGGCGAAGCGCAAAGGAAAGGAAAAAAGATGAATTTTTTCATTGCGGCTTTCACAACGTGGGTGCGACCTTCGGTCAAATTTAGCCCCGGTGCGACTGATTCGCTGGAGCCGTAGTCTACTAGACTGTCTAATGGCACAGTTCTTCATTTTGCGGCGTGTGACGTGAATTAAATAACTAGCAGGTAATATTCTGAGCGGCTCTTCACCAAACTTTGTCAATAAGGTAAACACAGCACATTTCTCCTCTAGGCTCAGTTGTTTGCAGAAACCGAGGATATCAGTGCGCCTTCAAGGAAACGAACAGAGTTTGGCTGCTTCAGATAAAAAAAATATATAGATAGTCTGAAACATATAACATTTGCCATCAATGCGTTTTTTCGACAGCATTGTGGTCGTCAAACATAGGTCCCATTGCGGCTTACACAATACTGATTATCGACGTGCCCTAGAACGCGCCAGTCTCACGCGATCATTTCTCTCTGAAATAGTGCATCCCGCGAAATCATCTGTTCGTTTCACTGCCAAAATGCTTACCGCCATTAACACTTCGTAGATAGCTAAATGCAAGCATTTCAATCTTCTTTGGAGGGGTTGCAAAAAATAGCGTTTTAAAATATACGGTGTTGAATGCTGCAGACACCAAGTTTAGGTGTTGTGTGTGTTCTTCTTAATTATGCGCAGTGCTGCAGTGAACAAAAATCGCCACTTGAAATTTGGCTGCGCTTTCTATCTACCTTGTAATTCAATTTTTGCTGTCTGCTGTATCGATGTTGTTTCAACTGCTGAACGACCCGGCGACATTAAATATGACTTCAAGTCAGAGGCGACATAACAAACTCTGATTTAGTCGTTGCGATACAGTTGGGGTAAATGTCAGAGTGAAATGAAATGGCTAAGCGGTAATATCGGAGGGATTAGACCGCTTAGATTCCATGAGCGCCGGTGGTAACCAAAAATGCCTGCCAGAATGTCAAACCACCATTGATTTACAGGCCTTAAGTCATTTTCCAATGGCGACCAATGTAAAAACGGCGCATTCCGCCCGATCCGAAAAAGGAAATATTTGTGCGAATATTTATCTCCTGTACACCTTTAAGAACACGCATCGGTAGCGGCCGTGATTGTGCAAACATCCTACTAGCGCGCATTTACTATCGAAGCCCGAAGTTTAGCTTGAAAAAAATAATTTTTTGGAAAGATGCAATTCTTACTGCAGAGCTAACGATATTCCCAAGCTGTTGATTAGGGTATATGTGAAGCATACGCCTAAACGGATTGTACTTAGATGCATGGTAGAGATGATACTCTGATTGTGCTGGAAAGATATAACTTGCTGTCGCAGTATGTCGTCTAACAACGATGTTGTGCAAATGAGTTCTTCGTAAGGCTCTAAGAAAATCTGTGAGATGTTCTTTTTTTTGGTTTACCCCGCAGTTGCTGATGCATGTTCATCCCGCAGCCTCAAAGTTAACAGTCGAGCCACCTTCCGCCAGAATAGGAAATTTGCTGCACCACGAACACTTTCTGCTGAGACTACCAGTAAGTGTCTCAGCTCTTCAATTAAAAACACTAAATAGGATCACAATGCTCAATTCAGGGTCGTCGTGTCGGTAGTCAATACGCGTTTTCTTTTGAATTGATAACGGTTATTTAACATTTGTGTCGGCTGTAACAGTGCTGCAATTACTGCTCTGATTTGTGTAATTGCCGTTGAATGAAGTTTAAATATTTATCTTTCTTTTATGTGCATACATGTAGTTGCAAAAGTCAAGGTCGACCGAAATGTCTGATGCGTGGTCCTAGTGACGACCGACATTACCCATTTTGCTGCTCGGAGGCAGACATACCAAACTGCACGCCGGCAGAATTTGAAAAACAGCGGCAAGAGGCACTGCAGAAGGAGCGAGCGCAAATAACAGCCAAGAAAAATAACAGCCCGAGTACACCCTAGAGTTTCTCACAGGTGTACTAAAGGAAAAATTATTTTTGCTGACTGTTAATTCTTTCAGCGTTTTTCATTTTTTTCCTAATAAACTAAGGTGGTTGCAATATAAGCAAATGTCAATGTTTCTGCAAACTTGAAAATGGTATAAAACTGCGTCGCTATGTACCAAACGGTGAAAAGGAGTTAAGCGTACATACTGCGATGCATCTTGGACGGTTAATTTGAAGGAAGAGGATTTAAATTGACTACAGTATATTATTAATTGAAAAATTAGTCATAGCCTAATACAAGGTTCATTCAACGGCAGAGTAATGTTATCACGTCTTGGAGCGGGTAATCCGGTAGTGAAGGAAGGCACCGAATGCGCTTTGAAAGAAACTCTTCATTGGGGCGACCTGCGCCCACAAATAGCTGAGCAACTTTACGCTGGCGATACCAGCAAGTGTGCTCGGCGGTACTCGGAGAACAAAACCGCCGTGCTCAGTTTAAACAAAAGACAGAACTTTTTCAGGATATCGCACTCAAAGCATGGACTACAATTCGAGCAACTTATAATCAGCTGTGATCATTCGAGATTTAATCCGGTCACATTTCGTGCCACACAGTGCGAGTGGCTACAAGTGCCAACAAGAAACATTAAAAACAGTCCCGGCATTGCCCCCCCCCCCCCCCCTTATGAAGAAGCGCCGGCCCCATGCTTTGCACTGAACACAAAGGTGGGTAAAATAAATATGTGAGGGGATGCCAAAATAAACAATGAAAATGCAGGGCTGAAACACCCTTAAGGGTGCATAAAACCCCTGTAAGGCGCACAATATGGGCAACTTCTGAGCGCGCGTGGCACCGCTGACATGCTTTAGAACCAACAGCAATGCCTTCGTAGTCGACTTCTCCGATTCGACGGATGATCTTGTACGGGCCGAATTAAGGGCGCTGAACCTTTTCGTTAAGTCCGCAGTGGTCAATAGGCCATCATCATCAGCCTGCTATTATTTATTTTATCTTTATTTATTTAGAACATACACATACTGCTAGCCTCTTCCGAGGCTGTTGCAGGAATGGGGACTCGCTGGTTTCCTTTTTTAAGTAATACATTATTACAAATAACAGCGCGAAAAACGGGATCAAAGAGGAGAAAACACGGGACAAGCGCCGTCATTTTTAATAATGTATCACCAGTTCGCCCGCCTAGCTATCGTGTTTCTTATTCAGGCACATCGCCAAAAAATTCACAAAGAAGGTTCACACAACTTAAATAACATTGCAAAAGAGATAACCATGGGGGACAGTTTCATAATACATCACGCACTATTAAACAACACAATATAAAGCGCAGTGCGGAAAAATATTTTTAAAAAAGTACGTGCAATGCTTGACTACAAAGTTCAAATAAACAATGATGACAGGATACAAAGAAAACTGCTCAGAGATTCAGAGTTAATATTTCCAGGTACCATATTCCATTCCCTAATCGCTTGCAGAAAAAAATGAATAACGAAAGGTGTCAGTATAAAATTTGTACTCTGTTAAGTGCTGTGAGTGTTAAGTTCTGGTATTGCGTTTTGATGAAGGAACTAACTAGTGCAGAATCTATTTTTAGAGCACCGTTTAAGAGGAGAAAGACGAATTTAAGGCGCTACGTTCGGGCACGGTTAATAATAGTGGAGAGATTTGCCTTGTTTAAGAGTTCAGTTGGGGAGTCGTTACGTTGATATTTGTTACAAATAAACCTTATTGGTTTCCGCTGAATGCTTTCTATCTTATTTATGCATTTCTGTGTGTGCGGAAACCAACACAGGATGTTGTACTCGAGCACAGGATGGACGAGAGAACGGTATGCCAGTAGCTTGTGTCGGGAGAGGCAGACGGTATTGATCGCTTAAGAGAAAAGAGTGCGGAAAGTGCTTTTGAGGATATATATTCCACATGTTTAACCCATCTAAGGTCGGAGGAGATCACAACACCGAGGTATTTGTATTTTTGGACAGATATTAAGGGATTTATTTTCGACTTCATACGACAAAACGAGCGGGTTCTTTTTTCTTGGAACAAGTCGTGCACACTGATTTCTGGAGATTCAGGTCACCTGCGACTCTCGACAGCGTTTTGCTATTCGACCAATTGCATGGTTTAATGTGGCTTGATCGTCGTGTCGACCTAATTTCTTTATCAATAATGCAATCGTCTGCGAATATCTGCAGACTGTTGCGCCTGAGAATGAATGTTAGGTCGTTGATGTAAAGTAGAAATATTATGGGTGCTAATGCCGATCCTTGAGGCACGCCAGACATTACATTGCATCAAATGGCACGATGCGTGGCCGTCATATTGCACATACTGGCAGTTGGCTGAAAGATAATTTTGTATCCAGTTTGTAATTTTATTACAGCCAAGGAAGTGTTGAAGTTTAAACATCAAATTTACCCACGAGAGCAGCAGATTGGACAGCCGTCGCCGTAGCTCAGTTGGAGCACCGGATGCGATATTCAGAGGTCGTGGGTTGAGATCCCACCGGCGGCATGGTTGTTTTTTCGGCTGCTTTATAAGCAATGTTTTTTTAAGCGACAGGTTAATCGAAGCATTATTCTCCCACTAATCAGCACTACAAAGAGTAAAAAATAGAAACAGTCCCCTATGCACCTTGGTTTCGGCGACTGTTGGCTTCTATATATATATATATATATATATA